>JAJIBD010008681.1:0-97369 GCA_021461705.1 Cryptotis parvus
GCTACTTCTGGCTCTACTCAGGAATCATTCCTGACAATGATTAGGGACAATATAGGATACCATGGCTCATACATGGTGGTTGTATACAAAGCAAGTGCCTTAGCACTGTACTATCTTTCCAGCCCTATAATTGAACATCTTTACATATACTTATTGTCCTTTGTTAATTTTAGGTAGTCATTGAGTTCAGGATGTTTGTGTAGCTCCTGTACACTGGCTGTTTAGTATTTTGAATCTATATTTCACGTATAAGAATATGTTGGCGTGGGCCAGAGCAATAGCCCAGCGGGTAGGGCGTTTGCCTTGCATGCGGCCGGCCCATGCCGGCCCAGGTTTGATCCCGGCATACCATATGGCCCCGGACGACCACCAGGAGTAATTCCTGAGTGCAGAGCCAGGAGAAACCCCTGAGCATTGCCGGGTGTGACCCAAAAAAGCAAAAAAAAAAAAAAAAAAAAAAGAAAGAAAGAAAAGAATATTTTGGCGGTTTAGATCTAAGTCTGATTGGAGATAGAAATGGGTTTATCAATGTTTTTCAAATTTACTTAATAAAATAACATCGTCACCAGTTTGCTACAGATTGTCCCAAATTATGCCTATCCTGGCATAATTATGAAGGTGCCTCTTTCATTCTGTAGTATGCCCTGTTTTGGACAGTAGACTATATGGCTGGCCATCCTGTGGGCAGTTAGCTTAGAGTGCTTATTGAGAGAGAGACACTTGTTAGCTACCAAGTCTGAATCTCAGAGGAAAAGTTGAAACACATTTTTAGCAACTCCAGGGTCAAACACATTTATAATTGATTATTCCAGCAGGGCTGGTATTGTTATATAATCAGAATTTATTGTTTTAAGAGAGACAATAAATTCAAGTTAAATGGGAGAGAAATATCACCTAACAACTTGTGTTCGGCATCTGCTTGAAGTGATAATGTATTATTATGTATTTATTTTTTGTTTTGGGGCAGTACTCAGGGCTTACTCCTTCCTCTGTGCTCAGCAGATCACTCCTGAAAGACTCAGGGAACCATGTGGGGTGCCCAGGATCGAACTCCAAGTGATACTGTGTAAAGCAGGCACCCTTCCCTGTGTTCTGTTGGACAGGTGTAGAGAGGATAGAAGTATATAGAAATGTAAACGGGAAACTGTTTTGGGAGCTGGAGAAATCGTATAATAGGTTGGACTCTTGCTTGCAAGTAACCCACGGTTCATTCCTTGGCACTCCATATGGTTCCCTGAGCCCAGTACAAGTAAGCCTTGACTGAGCCCAGCTGGTTGTGCTGGCCTCCCCCCTCCCTTCACTACCCCTATCAACCCCCACACAAACACACACACGCACAAATCATTTTATAAAAATAACCTGATGTTAGGTTGGAACTCAAGTAAGAGGCAGGGATGAGCTTTATGTTTTAGTATGATGAGAGTAAATGAAAAATACATCGAGAAGTTCTTTATATTTGAGAACTAATTAGCATTCATTTATTGGAGAGGAATGTGAAAGAAATATTTGCACATTCTGATACTACATTGAAAGGAAAATACAGTGGTAATAGTTTTTATTTGGGATTTAGTGGTATTTGATAAAAATTTATTTATTAGCAAGTCAGGAGCTTATAATATGCCTAGATTGGAGAGTGGTGAGAGATGCCCATGTGGATTTCAAGATAATTTTTCTCATGCTGCAACCTTCTCTTGAGATGAGAGTTAATATATTTAGCTCAATATTAAATAAACAAGACATGCTGATTATTGTGAAGGATCTTTATCCAAAGCCTTCACATTTGCTCATTTGGTAGTTGATCTTCTAGTACCATTGACAGCTAAGAAATAAATGTTTGGAGGTGAGACAGAGTTATTAGTTCAAAAGAAGGAGCACATTCTTTGCATGCAGGAGGTCCAGTTTTGAATCCCAGGATGTCATGATCCCCTGAGCATTCCAGGAGGCACCTCCAGGAGTAACCATCGCCAAGCATCACTAGGTGTGTCCCAAAACAAAATGCAAACAAAAATGTCTGGAGAGGCCAGGCTCAAGTGGTAGAACTCCTGCCTCACACAAACAAGGTCAAAGTTCCATCTTCAGTAGCAGATAGTCCCTTGGAAGCCTTGCTGCATGTGTCACCAATGGTTCTTGTTTGAAATAAAAAAATAGAAGAAAGAAAAGATGCTTCTGGGAAGATCAGAATTTAAGCTGTAAATCTGCTTGACTGTTGGCTCGTGATAGCTTTGTTAGTCAAAAATTTGAGTTAACTCTTCTAGGGGCTGTAATACCAATCAATACTTCACTTGTCACTTGTACCACTTGTCTTCCAGGAACAAAGAGCCTCGAACCAATCCTTCAGGTAATGGGAATGAGGTCTATAACTATTACTGGGTTTTGGCATATCAGATGCGACTCGGGTAGCTTGCCAGGCTCTGCCATGAGGGAGAATGATCATTACAGTGATCAACACTTACCTAAACATATTCACTCACATAGTATTACCTCCCAAAGCTCTTCAGGTGGAGGTTAGCACTTTTTGTTTTGACTTGGTTTTGTTTTGTTTTGTTTTGTTTTGTTTTGTTTTGTTTTGTTTTGTTTTGTTTTGTTTTGTTTTGGCACTATACTCTGCTGTGCTCAGGTTTACTACTGTTTCTGTGCTCAGGGATCACTTCTGGCAGAGCTCAAACCAGATTCGACCACATCCAAGGCAATGGCATTTGCACTGTACTATCTCCCCAGTCCCCAGATAGATCATTGTAAAGTGTATTTTTTTTTTCTTTTTGGGTCACACCCGGTGACACTCAGGGATTACTCCTGGCTCTTTGCTCAGGAATTACTCCTGGCGGTTCTGGGGGACCATCTGGGATGCCTGGGATCACAACCTGGGTCAGCCACAGGCAAGGCAAATGCCCTACATGCTGTGCTATCACCCCGGTCCCAAGATTTACTGAGATATAATTCACGCAGTAAACTTCAGGAAAAATTTAAGTATGTTTGAAATAAATGCTTCATTTTTTTAAAATTTCATGTGTTGTTAGCCCTTTTGATTTGTCTTCAAAGTATATAGTAACTGATAGAGAAATAAAATGATTTGTTGATTTAACGGGAGGAAATTGTTTTGAATTGTCCACATAAAGATGATTTTCATTTACATTTTTGTATTATTAAGGCTTTGAGTAGAATGAAGGCAAGTAGTTACACAACTCCATACTGAATGGGATGAGGAAGTTAGAAAATATTGTGAGGAAAAAAAGTAGATCATGAAAAGGTAAACCCCATAGGTGAAACAGATACTTGAAGTTTGAGCTAGAACCAAGAGAATAAATCTAATCCACCAGGCAGAAAGTCAGTGGGGAAAGGTTTTATAGTAATTAATTCAGAGTAGAGCAAGTCAGTGATAGACTATAGTGGTGAAGGGTGCCTGAATTCTGGGTGAAAGTGAAATAACAGTGGAAGATTTATCTTGGACAAAATTGTGCTCTATTAAAATCCGAAAGTAAAGGATTTTAATAGTGTCCTTTGAGTCAAGGGAAATTACTGAAGGGCGGTTTAGTTTTGTATTTTGGTTGTGTGGTTTTTTTTGGTGGGCAAGGCTGTATTGTTAGAGATTTTATTTTTTTTTTTTTTTTTTTTATTTTTTTCCTTTTTTTTTTTTTTTTTGCTTTTTGGGTCACACCCGGCGATGCTCAGGGGTTATTCCTAGCTCTGCACTCAGGAATTACTCGGAGGACCATATGGGATGATGGGGATCGAACCAAAGTCGGCCACATGCAAGGCAAATGCCCTACCGCTGTACTATCACTCCAGCCCCATTTGTGTGGTAGATGCACCTTATTCCAGTGTGGTCAGAAAACAAAAACTTCTCTACCAGCATTACCAATCCGGGGCAATATGGCCTCCTCTGTGCCTCTAGGGTATTCCATAGAGAGCATAAATGAAAATCATGTACATGGAGACCATGGAATGGTATCAGGGGGCTAACCAGGAAGAACAGCAGTGCCCTAGGAAAAAACAAAGTCAGAACGGGGCCCTGGTCTCAGAAACTCTGATGTGTACAGCCTGTACTTTCTCACTATAACTAGAGACTCTCTCTGGGTTGAAATTAGTGGAGCCCAAGACATTCGCTTGAAAATACCGATACTCTATGTATGTAGATTCGAGTCTTGAATTAATAGAGAATAAAAGGGGTTAAATTTAATACAATTTCAAGTAACATTAGGAAAAGAAGTTTCCTTTATGAATTTAGATTTATTTATCCACTAGAATTAAGTTTAAAAATTGGAAGAAAATTTTTTGTTCAAGTGTGACTGAAATAAGAAATGACTAAAAAGTTGATGCACTGTTAAGCAAATTGATGATTCATGTCCACCGCCCAGTTATTGTCATCTTCTAGTCACTGGTTTTACAGTGGTTTCACCATGATCACTAAACTGTCCTTGTTCTTAGTATTTTGTTGTTGTTGTTGACTATGACTTGTCTTTAAAGTTTCTTGAGAAATTTGTGTTTCTGCCAAGTCAGGAGAATTAGTTTTTAAAAGTCTGTACTAATTAACATTGCCCTGTTTTGAATTATGTAAAAAAAAAATGGAACTATCACCATGAAAGGTTAAAAAAATACTAACTTAAAAAATAGTTATCTGGGCCCGGGGCGATAGCCCAGCCGGGTAGGGCATTTGCCTTGCACGCGGGCCGGCCTGTGCCAGCCCGGGTTCGATCCCGGCATCCCATATTGTTCCCGAGCACCGCCAGGAGTAATTCCTGAGTGCAGAGCCAGGAGAAACCCCTGAGCATCGCCGGGTGTGACCCAAAAAAAAAAAAAAAAAAAGTTATCTCTCTCAACTTCAATGGTCTAAATGTACCGATTAAGAGACACAGAGTGGCAAAATAGATTAAAAAACTGAATCCAACATTCTGCTGCCTACAAGAATAATCTGAATAATAAGAGCAACATCTGAATAATAAGAGCAAACACAGACTCAAAGTCAAAGTCTGGAAGACCATTCTCCACGCAAACAACTCATCCAAAAAGGCGGGTATGACCATACTCGTATCTGACAATATAGGCTTCAGGCTGAAAAAGGTTAAAAGGGACAGTGAAGGACATTTCTTAATAATTTAGGAGTATGTATGCCAGGAAGAAAACACACTACTAAACATATTTGCACCCAATGAGGGGCCAGCAAAATACTTAGAACCGACTATTAATAGACCTCAAAGAAGATATTAACAGTAGCACAATAATAGTCAGGGACTTCAACACTGCTTTATCAACTATGGATAGATTGACGAGACTGAAACTCACCAGGAAATACTGGAACTGAAGAAAGAAATGGAATAAAGAGAGCTGGTGGATATATACAGGGTTTTTCATCCCAAAAAAGCTGAATGCACACTTTTCTCCAGTGCACATGGAACGTTCTCCAAAATAAACCACATGCTGAGCCACAAAGCATACCTCAACAAAATAAAAAGGATAGAAATTGTGTCAACTATCTTTTCAGATCATGATGCACTGAAAATAGAAGTTAACCATACACAGAAGCAGGGAGTCAAACCAAACACCTAGAAACTGAAGAGCTGACTGCTGAACAACCAATGGGTCATAGAAGAAATCAAACAGGAAATCCAAAGATTCCTGGAAACAAATAAAAATGAAGATACCAACTATTAGAACTTGTGGGACACAGCAAAAGCTGTGTTAAGAGGAAAGTTCATAGCTCTACAAGCATTCATAAGGAAAGAAGAAAGGGCCCACATAAATAACCTGCCTTCACAGCTGAAGACATTGGAAAAAGACCAACAATAGTAGCCCAACTCAGGCAAAAAGAAGAAAATAATAAAACTTAGGGAGGAAATCAACGAGCTGGAAACCCAAAAAACAATCCAAAAGATTAATGAAACCGGGGCCAGAGCGATAGCCCAGCAATAGGGCATTTGCGTTGCAGGGCAGGCCCATGCCGGCCTGGGTTCGATCCCCGGCATCCCATATGGTCCCCGAGCACCGCCAGGAGTAATTCCTGAGTGCAGAGCCAGGAGTAACCCCTGAGCATTGCCGGGTGTGACCCAAAAAGCAAAAAAAAAAAAAAAAAAAGGATTAATGAAACCAAGAGCTGGTCCTTTGAAAAAATAAACAAAATTGACAAACGACTGGCAAGACTTATAAGGACAGGGAAAGAGAGAACCCAAATAAATAGAATTGGAAATGAAAATGGAGACATCACGACAGAAACTACAGAAATCCAAAAGATCATGAGAGATTACTTTGAGAACCTGTATGCCATGAAACATGAGAACCGAGAAGAAATTAATAATTCCTGAAGTCCTATAACCTCCCAAATTGAAACAAGAAGACCTCCAATACCTGAATAAGCCTGTCACCATCGAGGAAATTGAAACAGTAATTAAAAGTCTGCCCAAACACAAAAGCCCAGGTCCAGACAGATTCACTAGTTAACTCTACCAAACCTTTAAGGAGGACCTACTGCCATTCCTGTTCAAGCTCTTCCAGGAAATAGAAGAAACAGAAACACTCCCCACAGCTTCTATGAGGCACATTTCACCCTGATACCCAAAGCAGGGAGAGACAACACAAAGAAAGAAAATTACAGACGAATCTCCTTGATGAACACAGATGCTAAGATCTTCAACAAAATTCTAGCAAACAGAATCCAAAGACTCATCAAAAAGATACATCATGACTAAGGAGGATTCATCCCGACAATACAAGGATGGTTCAACATTCACAAGTCAGTCAATGCATCATATCAATAAGAGAAAAAAAATAAAACCATATGATCCTATCAATAGACACAGAGAAAGCATTTGACAAGATCTAGCACCCATTCATGATTTAAACCCTCCAGAAAATGGGAATTGAAGGAATCTTCCTCAATATAGTCAAAGCCATCTCCAAAAGCCCACAGCGAGTGTCATTCTCAATGGGGAAAAATTGAAAGCCTTCCCCTTAAGATCAAGGACACGACAAAGTTGCCCTGTCTTACCTCTTTTATTCAATATAGTACTGAAAGTACTTGCCATAGCAATGAGAAAGAGAAGGACATTAAGGGCATCCAGATAGGCAAGGAAGAAATCAAGCTATCATTATTTGCAGATGACATCATACTATACCTAGAAAACCCTAAGCTCTCAACCCAAAAACTCCTAGAAACAAGAGATATTTATAGTAGAGTGGCAGGGTACAAAATCAGTACTCAAAAGTTGGTGGCTTTCCTATATACAAATAATGAAAGAGAAGAAAGGGATATTAAGAAAATAATTCCATTCACAATTGTGCCACAGAAAATCAAATACCTAGGAATCAGCTTGACCACGTGTGTTAAAAAGACCTATACAAAGAGAACGACAAGACACTGCTTCAAGAAATAAAAGAGGGGGCCGCAGCAATAGCCCAGCAGGTAGGGTGTTTGCCTTGCACTCAGCCAGTCTGAGCCGGCCCGAGTTCGCTTCCCGGCATCCCATATGGTCCCCCAAGCACCACCAGGAGTAACCCCTGAGCATCGCTGGTGTGACCCAAAAAGCAAGAAAAAAAAGATAGAAAGAAAAGAGGACACGGGGGGGCCAGAGCCATAGCCCGGGTAGGGGCGTTTGCCTGGCACCTGGCCGGCCTGTGCCGGCCTGGGTTCTATCCCGGCATCCCATATGGTCCACCGAGCACCGCCAAGAGTAATTCCTGAGTGCAGAGCCAGGAGAAACCCGTGAGCATTGTCGGGTGTGACCCAAAAAAGAAAAAAAAGAGAGAACACGAGGAAATGGAGACGCATTCCCTGCTCATGGATGGGGAGAATGAACATTGTCAAGATGGTGATACTCCCTAGAGCTTTATACAGATTCAATGTGGTCCCTATAAGGATACCCATGGACGTTCTTCAAAGAAATTGACCAAACACTCCTGAAATTCATATGGAATAATAAACCCACGGATAGCTAAAGCAATCCTTGGGAAAAAGAAGATGGGAGGCAGCACCTTTCCCAACCTCAATCTGTACTACAAAGCAGTAGTAATTAAAACAGTGTAATATTAGAATAAAAACAGACCTGTGGACCTATGGAATAGAGTTGAGTATCCTCACACCCACTCTCAATCACATGATCAGTTAATCTTTGACAAAGGTGCAAAGAGTCCATAATGGAGTAAGGAAAGCCTCTTCAACAAGGGGTGCTGGGAAAACCGGACAGCTACATGTAAAAAAATGAATTTGGACCTGTGTCTAACACCATGCATAAAAATCAGATCAAAATGGATTAAAGATCTCAATATCAGACCTGAATCCATGAAGTACATTGAAGAAAATATAGGAAAAACCCTCCACGACATTGAAGCTAAAGACATCTTCAAAGCAGGAGAAACCCCTGAGCATCGCCGGGTGTGACCCAAAAACAAAAAAAAAACAAAAAAAAAAAAGAAGGTGAAACACCACTAACAAGGCACTACAAGAAAAGATAAACATATGGGAAAACATGAAACTAAAGCGGCTCTGCACCTCAAAAGAAATAGTGACCAGAGGGCAGGAGCAATAGTCCAGCGGGTAGGGTGTTTGCCTTAAGCGGCGCCGCCTATGCTGGCCCAGGTTCGATCTCCGGCATCCCATGTGGTCCCCGAGCACTGCCAGGTGTAATTCCTGAGTGCAGAGCCAGGAGTAACCCCTGAGCATTGCCGGGTGTGACCCAAAAAAGCAAAGAAAAAAAAAGTAAAAAGAAACAGTGACCAAGATACAATGACAGTCCACAGAATGGGAAAGAATATTCACCCAATACCCATCTGTTAAGGGGTTAATATCCAGGATATATCAGGCACTGGTACAACTATAAAAGTAGAAAACAGCCAACCCCATTAAAAAATGGGGGAGAAGAGATGAACAGAAACTTTGACAAGGAAGAAATTCGAATGGCCAAAAGGCATCACTGTATCACTGTATCCTGTCTTCCCGTTCATCATCGATTTATCGAGCAGGCCCAGTAACATCTCCATATGTCCTGTCTCATGCTAGTAGAGCCCAAGGGCATCTGCTTGCTCCAGGAACATAAAGAGCCTCAAACCTTTCTGTCAGGTCATGAGAATGAGGTCTATAATAGTTATTGGTATTTGGCATATCAAATACAACATGGGTAGCTTGCCAGGCTCTGCCGTGCAGGTAGCTTACTCTTGTAGTCATCTCTAAATCCAGCATTTATTGATGCGGCCGCACATGCTGGGCTGTGATAGGCTGGTCTTCTGGGTGGAGTTCTGACGAGGGGTAAGTCTGGATGTGGAAAATGCAGGCCCTCATGGAGTGGGGCTCGTTTAGCTTGTTGCGAGGCTCTGCTGGGGTGGCTGGCCAAGCCAAAAGGCATATGAAAAAATTATCATCACTAATCATCAGAGAGATGCAAATCAAAACAACAATGAGATATCACCTCACACACCACAGAGACTGGCCCATATCCAAAAGGGGTAAAAACAAGTGCAGGCGTGGATGCAGGGAAAAGTGGACCCTCATCCATTGTTGGTGGAAATGAGGACTGGTACAACCTTTCTGGAAAACAATATGGACATTCCTCCAAAGACTAGAAATTGAGCTCCCTTTTGACCCAGCCATACCTCTCCTGGGGATATACCCTGGGAAGTCAAAAACACACAGCAGAAACACCATCCGCACTTTTATTTTCATAGCAGCGCTATTCACAATAGCCAGAATCTGGAAACAACCAGTATGCCGGAGAACTGATGACTGGATAAAGAAACTTTGGTACATCTACACAATGGAATGCTATTCAGCTGTTAGGAAAAATGATGTCATGAAATTTGCCTATAAATGGATGGACATGGAGAGGATCATGTTGAGTGAAATTAGCCAGAAGGAGAGAGACAGATATAGAATGACTGCATTTATTTGCATGACATAAATATATGCATATTTACTTGATCACTTGACATCCCGTTTTTCGTCGATTTGCTCGAGCAGGCGCCAGTAATATTTCCATTTGACCTAATGTGCCATTGTAGCCCAATGGCATCTGGTTGCTTCAGGAATACAAAGAGACTCAAACCGTTCGTTCAGGCTCTTGACGAAGAAGTTGACCATCTTGTAGGTGGGGGGCCACGTGATCTTTTGACATCCCGTGGGATCCAGTCGGTATGATACCAAAATTCAATGTCAGGTGAAAGCGTGGATCAGGAGGTCTTAGCAAAGGTGGAAATTACCACAAACGTGGGGGAGTCAGAGGTTAGGTAAGACAGAGAAAGAAAGGAACATGTACGAATAAATGTCAAAAGGGCTAATACCAACCTAGAACTGAACATTGAATACAGGCAGAAAAATGCACGTGATGGCCTCTGAGTGTATGTATTGCAATCCACAATGT
Source organism: Cryptotis parvus (assembly GCA_021461705.1). NCBI lineage: Eukaryota > Metazoa > Chordata > Mammalia > Eulipotyphla > Soricidae > Cryptotis > Cryptotis parvus. The sequence continues at coordinate 10,341 of JAJIBD010008681.1, forward strand.
GTAAGAGGGAAGAGAGAGAGGGAGAAAGAAAGGGGAGATGGGAAATCTGCCATGGAGGAGGCTATGGGAGAGTGGAGGGAATTGGGGATATTGGTGGTGGGAGATGGGCACTGGTGGAGGGAGGGGTGCTGAAACACTATGTGACCGAAACCCCCAAACATGAACAACTATGTAATTGTATATCTCACCATGGCATAATAAAATATTAATTAAAAAATAGTTTTGCAATATGCTTTCATTTTACTGAGCCTTTTTTAAGGTGGTTTTAAAATTACCTCTCGAAGAACTAGATACAGTTAGCCACCTTTGTGCCCATTTTGCTTCCCAATAAATTCTCATGGCTCTTACTTCACTGGCCAGTGACGTGACTTCATTTCTATATTACTCAGATGGTTTTCTAGATGCTTTTTCTGCTTAAGTAGGTGGTGAATTCAGCATTAGAAAAAAATCAGTTATTTTGAGTTTAATTATCATGTTTTAAAATTATTTCTATTTCTATATTTTGTTGTCTTCTGTTTTCACGTTTTTTCCCTCTCTTGAAAACCCCATGCCATAACTTGCTTTTAAATAGTCTTTTATGGATATCTTCTTCCTGGAGATGCTGGAGTCATCATTATACTATAGAAACACACTTTTTTTTTTTTTTTTTTTTTTTTTTGCTTTTTGGGTCACACCCAGCAATGCTCAGGGGTTTCTCCTGGCTCTGCACTCAAGAATTACTCCTGGGGCGGAGCGATAGCCTAGCGGGTAGGGTGTTTGCCTTACCTGCGACCGGCCTGTGCCGGCCCAGGTTCAATCCCGGCATCCCATATGGTCCCCTGAGTACCGCCAGGAGTAATTCCTGAGTGCAGAACCAGGAGAAACCCCTGAACATCGCCGGGTGTGACCCAAAAGAGCAAAAAAAAAAAAAATGAATTACTCCCTGGCGGTGCTCAGGGGACCATATGGGATGCCGGGGATCGAACCCAGGCCAGCATGGGCCGACCGCTTGCAAGGCAAATGCCCTACCTGCTAGGCTATCACTCCCGCCCCTAGAAACACACATTTTGCTATGGATATTACCTATCTCTAATGAAGAGATGTCCTTAAAACTAACTTCTCTACTTTGTTGAAAACATTATCCCTAACTAAACAGCGCCTGATGGGATTCTGAAAGACACAATAAAGAATGACATATAATTTTTTGCTTGCCTGTAAAAAGCTTACTGACCTGTGTTTGTAATGTTCTTTTCTGCTGTTTACATTATTCTCATCCTTATCATTTGATCATTTCTCTCTTTATACTCCTAGAATTGGAGAATTATTTAGCAAGAAGGAAAAAGATCCCTTGCTTTCAAAGGGCTAAGAGGAGGGAGCTTTTTTTCAAATTATATCTTACCTATTCATATTTGATGAGATTGTTGGAAGAATTTGTCTCTAAAGTATCTAATGGAAGGGGGAAAAGTGTTAAAATCCTCTGCCAGGATAAGAATTTCCCTTAAACCTAGCCTTTATAAATAAGTTTAAATTTATTAATTTTTTTTCTTTTTTGGGTCACACCTGGCGATGCTCAGGGGTTACTCCTGGCTCTGCACTCAGGAATTACTCCTGGCGGTGCTCAGGGGACCACATGGGATGCCGGGATTGAACCCGGGCCAGCGCAGGCCGGGCCGCGTGCAAGGCCAATGCCCTACCCGCTGGGCTATTGCACCGGCCCCTATTAATTTCTTTTTTATATATGATATATATGCACACTCATATATGAGTGATTCTGCTAATATACTGATACATAATGGCTTACTAGAATGTGGTCCTGCTATAGTTAAAATCTGGTCTATTTTTGTTTTATTCATTTATTCTGGTTTTTTGAGTTACAATCCAGCCGTGCCCAGGACTTAACTCTGGCTCTCAGGGCCAGAGCTATAGCACAGCAGGAAGGGGGCGTTTTGTCTTGCATGCAGCTGATCCAGGTTCAATCCCCCATAATCCCATACAGTCCCCTGAGCACCTCCAGGAGTAATTTCTGAGAGCAAGGCCAGGAGTAACCCCTGAGCATCGCCAGGTGTGACCCAAAAAAGGGAAAACAAGCAAAAACTTTGGCCCTCGCTCAGGAGTGCTCGCTCCTGACTGTTCTCAGTGGACTCTCTCTGATGCTGTAGATCACAGTAGGGTAGGCCTTGTGCAAGCCTAGTGTCTTACGTGTTCTTAACCCCTCTATTTCTCTGGCCCTTTTTGAGGGAGTCTCTACCGACAGCCCATTATCAGAGTTGAACCAAAGGCCTCAAGCATTTCAGACAGAAATAAACTCAGTTTTGAAGCTACATCCCTGCCCTCTTTCTCCTTTTGGCCGTTGTGGTTATCATTGCAATGCTCGGGCTTGTACATTTGTGCTCACACACTTGGTACATTGTGCCAGAGATCAAACACAATTCTAGGGATCACACTCAGTAGGTCAGGTTGAGGATCAAACTCACTGCCTCCAGTGTGCAAGAACTACATCCTGGATCCCAACATAGTTTATTTGCTTTTATTTTTCTTTTTCTATTGTTTATACAAAACCTTTGCCTGGGGAAAAATTGTCTTGTCTGTGTGTAATTGAAATGTTTTTTGTTTCTTATTTTGGCAAAATCTATGTAACAATAAAACTTAATATCCTGATCAGTTTTGTTGTTGTGGGAACTGCCTTGTGCTGTGTTAGGAACCCTCAGAACATACCCAGTGGAGGGTATACAGAGCCATGGTTAGAAGTAGTAGAACCCAGAGCTTCATGCACAAGTGTAAGTTTTTGCTTCTGTAACATCCTGTCCCTGTATAACCGCATGTGTACATGTGTGTGAAGCAAGATACATTTTATTGAAACTTATTTAGAAAGATGTGAAGGGAGAGAAAGATAAGTACGTGTTTAAGAGTGAACACAGGCTTCTCCAGAGTGGAAATAGGCCAGGAAAAAAAAAAAAGAAAAACCAGTAAGAATAATGTTCAAAGCAGAAACACAGACTTGAAGAGCAAGACCAATATTATCACCATTTCTAAATGCACAGTTCAGTAGCGTTAAATACATTCACATTGTCGAGTAATGCATTCATTGTTGAAAATAGCATTTAAAGATTGTTGAAAACAACTCTTTTCATATTGCACTGCGGAAATTATAAGCCCATGTCACAACTCATTCTGCTCTTCTCCAGCTGCTGGTAACAAGCATTCTATTTTCTGCTTTTGTGAATTTCACTACTCTAAATACTTCAGCCAGAGACTCACAGACATGGGGCAGAGCTGCTACTGGTTCTCTCTGTGCCCAGCCGCTCCCAAGGTGCCCGGGGAGGGATGGCGGGTTCTAGCCCTGGCTCACCACCCCAGCAGAGCCTCCACAACAAGCCAGACGACCCCCCCACTCCATGAGGGGCCTTCATTTTCCACATCCGGACTTCCCCCTCATCAGAACTCCACCCTGCAGACCAGCCTATCACAGCCTAACTCGCACGGCCACAAGTAGCTGTACGGTTCATCAATAAATGCTGGATTTAGAGATGACTTTACAAGAGTATGCTACCCACATGGCAGAGCCTGGCAAGTTACCCGTGTCATATTTGATATGCCAAATACCATTAACAGTTATAGACCCCATTCCCATGACCTGATGAAATGGTTTGAGGCTCTTTATGTTCCTGGAGCAAGCAGGTGCCCTTGGGCTCTACTAGCATGAGACAGGACATATGGAGAAGTTACTGGGGCCCACTCGAGCAAATCGATGATGAATGGGAAGACAGTGATACAGTGAAATACTTCAGCTGGAAATATAGAGTATTTGACTTTTTTTGATTGGTTTATTTCACTTAACATATCTTCAAGGTTTATTCTCCATTTGCCTGTGTAAGAATTTTCTTCTTTTTTTTTTTAAATGTTTATTTATTTATTTATTTATTGGCTTTTTGGGTCACATCCGGACGCTCAGGGGTTACTCCTGGCTCTGCACTCAGGAATTACTCCTGGTGGTGCTCGGGAACCCTATGGGATGCCGGGAGTGAACCCGGGCCGGCACAGGCCGGCCACGTGCAAAGGCAAACACCCTACCGCTGGACTATCGCTCCGGCCCCAGAATTTTCTTCTTTTTAAAGTCTGAGTAATCTGTTGTCTGTACTTAACATTTTTTATAGCTATTCATCTAGTGATGGACATTTGGCTTGTCTCCAACTTTTGCTTATTATGAATATAAAATGAATATAAGTGCATAAAGATCTTTGAGACCTAATGTCCAATTATTTTAGTTGTATATCCTGAGGTAAAATTAGTGGATGATATAGTGATATTGTCTTGTTTATTTCTTGGGGGGGGGTCACACCCAGCAATGCTCAGGAATTCCCAACTCTGCACTTAGGAATTCCGCCTGGTGGTGCTTGTGGGATGCTGGGAATCGACTCTTGTCGACCACATGCAAGGCAAACTCCCTTCCCACTGTGCTATCACTCTGGCCCCTGTTTTGTTTTGTCTTGTTTTGCTGTGAGGCCATACTTAGCAGTGCTCAGGCTTACTTCTGGCTCTGCACTCGGGGATGACTCCTGGCTGGGCATGCAGGGGCCGTATGTGGTGCCAGGGAATGAGCCTGGTTTGGTGCATGCAAGGCAAATGCCCTGCCCAATGTCCTGTCACTCTGGCCCAATATACTGTCTTTAAGTGTTTAAAGAATCACCATTCTGTTTTCATGGAGCCTGCGAAACCTTCCATCCTACTAATCTCCCTGATGATGCAGGGCATTTGTTTCATGTGCGTTTTTGCCATTTATATTTCTTCTTTGAGGAAGTTCTGTTCATCTCCCCATTTTGTGATGGAGTTGGTTGATTTTTTTCTTATAAAGTTTTATCAGTGCCTTATGTATCTTGGCTATTAACCCCTTATATGAGAGTTAGATAAATAATATCTCCCGTTTCGTGGTCTATCTTTGTATCCTGGTCATCATTTCCTTTAAAATGCAGAAACTTAATCCAATGTAGTCCTATTTGTTTATCTCTGCTTCCACTTGCTTGGTCTGTAGTGTTTCATCCTTGAAGATGGCTACAGCTTCCATGTCATAGAGAGTTCTGTCTACATTTTCTCTATGCACCTTATGGATTTGGGTCTGATATCAGGTTTTTAATCCATTTTATTTTGACTTTTGTGCATGGTATTATAGAAAGAGGTCTGAGTTCATGTTTTTTGCATGTAGCTAACCAGTTTTCCCAAAATCATAAAAATGTTTTTTAGCCTGGCCAGAGCAAAGTACAGTGAGCAGGTGACTAGTTTTGCAATGGACCCAGGTTTGAGTTTAGTACCTTATTCCTGGAAGGGTTTGTCAAACCCTTTAGGAGAAATATCTAAGTTCAAAGTCAGGGGTAAGTTAAGCACTGGCAGGTGTCAACCAAAAAACAGGTGAGGAAAGGGTACTTTGGCCTTGGAGGATATTTTATCTTTGTAAGGAAGGTGTCACTGATAAATGATCAGGACCATAAATCACACACTGAAAACTTGAGTTATGTGCTCTTTTTCTTAATTTTAAACTCGTTTTGTTTGGTTCAAAGACCCAGTATTAGAAGTTGAGGAAAAATCCTATTTTTCCTGCTTATTACCTTAAAATAATATTTTGCTGTTTCGTCATAGCTTTTATTAGTGATTGGTTAGTGCATCAGTTTTTCTGATATTTGGTTTATTTAAGTTAAATAAACCAAATTTATTTGTTTTAAATAAACTAAATAATTTTATTTATTGGTTATTTGTTTTATTGGTAACTACCCTTATGAGTTGGGAAGTTATACACTCCTTAATTTCTCAGTGGTTATGCTATTTCACCTTAAGCACTGACCCTTCTGCAAGTACATCAGTTGCATCTCATTTCCTCCCAGACCATAAATAAGGTCTTTAAAAATCTTTATCTCTTATTAGCCTTTTCTTGAGCTTTTATTATAAATGCCAGATCTGAGGCACACTAACTAAAGTTGTCAGTTTACTAACTTACATGAATGTTTTGTTTAGAAGTTCCCCCTACCTCCAAGAAATAATTTATTTCAAAGTTGTTTCTACCATCACATTTTATAAATTTATAATTGTTTAAAAAAATAGAAGTTAAGGAACAATTAGGGCCAAACACCAAGTGTTATTATCTCACTCTGCTGGCATTCTGTAAATGGTTACATCTTTGTTGCTCAGAAAATTTGTCTGATATAAATTCTAGTTTACTTGGATCTTAATGTTTATAAACACAATAGGAATGAAGCTAATGATGGCAGGGAACATTCTTGACTCACCTGAGCTTAAATCACCTGAGCTTAAACATAGTTTAACTCTACGTTATTAGGGACTGAATTTAAGTGCATGCCTATGAGATGTTCACACTCCTAGGGCTGTAAGTGAAAGTTAGTCAGACGTCGGGGAAAGGCTACCAATGAGTGTTTAATATATTTCTAAAAGTAGAAGATTGTGTATTCCATAAAAATAACAGAAATCTGCTGTAGTTTCCCATTGTTTATCCTTATTCATTGGGGATGCATTCCACACCTCGAAGTCACCCCCATTAGAGGCTGTCACATTTCCCTACTTCTCATGGAACAGTTCACCTATCTGCTACTATCTACAAAATTTAGTATTTTAAATTTTTGTTTAGTAATTGATTTTCTCTTACTGTTTGTTAATTAAAAGATCTATCTCTATCAAGATTTGCTCTTAAAAAGGTTTTTTATCGGGGCGGAACGATAGCCCAGCGGGGTAGGGCTTTTTTGCCTTGCACGCAGCCGGCTCATGCCCGGCCGGGTTCGATCCCCGGCATCCCACATGGTCCCCGAGCACCGCCAGAAGTGATTCCTGAGTGCAGAGCCAGGAGAAACCCCTGAACGTTGCCGGGTGTGACCTAAAAAGCAAAAAAAATTAAAAAAAAAAACTTTTTATCTTTTTAATGGGGAGCTAAATTTTCTCATAGTAATATTGGTGAGCTCTAAGTTTTAAGTTAAATTAATTATATATTTGCGCTTCTCCCATTGTTTAGTTTATCATGCCCCCTTCCTCATTTTGATTATCGTAGTTAATTATTACTATCTCATAAAGAGGCAGCTATAGCTTTTATTATATACCTATGAGATAGACTCAAAATTATGTTTTATACTTTAACTTTGGTTTGTCATTATATAACCTCCTATTATGCCTAACAGATTGATACAAGGTATATGTTGCTTGCATTTTTCCAGCCTGTTTTGATCTGTGCATGATTTTTATTTATTGAGGGGAGAGGCTTTTTTGGGTCACACCCAGCATTGCTCGGGGTTTACTTCTGGTTCTGCACTCAGGAATTACTCCTGGCGATGTACAGGAGACCCGATGGAATGCTGGGAATTGAACCCGTGTCAGCAGTGTGCAAGACAAACACCCTACCCACTGTACTATCTCTCTGCTCCCCTGTTCATCAATTATTAAAAGCTTGATATGTTTGTGTAAATGAAGTCTTCTAACCAAGTAATGAAACATTCAGTTGCTGAATTAAAGGAGAGATATTCTAATTTTTGTCTTTTTAGTATGCCCAATGGATATGACCAAACATTCTATAAAATACTTCACTATCATCATGTATTATTCAATTTGCAGCTGTTCCATAACTTACCAAGTCTGTTCACTGAGAAGTTTTGAGATTTTGAAATGATGAAATTGCCAAGTTTTCCCTGCAGTGATAGCATAGAATTTATATTATTTTTATTTACAAAACCAGCACACTGGCGTGGATGTGGGGGAAAAAGGGACTCTGATCCACTGTTGGTGGGAGTGCCTACTGGTCCAGCCCTTTTGGAAAACAATATGGGCATTCCTCCGAAAACTAGATATTGAGCTCCCATTTGATCCAGCAATAGCACTCCTGGGAATATACCCGAGAGACCGGAAAACACATAGCAGAAACACTATCTGTACTTCTTTATTCATCTCTGCGCTATTCACTATAGCTAGAATCTAGAAACAACCTAAATGCCCGAGAACAGAGGACTGGCTAAAGAAACTGTGGTTCTTCTACACTATGGAATACTATGTGGCTGTCAGAAAAGATGAAATTATGAAATTTACCTGCAAATGGATGGACATGGAGACTATCATGCTGAGTGAAATTAGTCAGAAGGAAAAGGACAGATATAGAATGACTGCATTCATTAATCCGACATAAATAGATACCAGTGTTTTACTAAATGTGGGAAATGGTAATGGCAGATTAAAACTCACCATTGTATATACACAAAGAGACTTAAGTGATAAACTCTAAATACCTGCAGGGCTAGCCACAATGTGTAAAATAAGAGGGAGAGAGATGCAGAGACAGAGAGATAGACAGAGAGAGAAAGAGAGGAAACAGGGCTACCTGCTGTTGAGGCAGCCGGGGGTGGGTGGGAGGGGGTTGGGTACATTGGTGGTGGAAATGGGCCACTGGTGGAGGGATGGGTGCTGGTATACTGTATTACCAAGAACCAATTATGAACACCTTTGTAATTGTATGTTTTATTGTGGTATAATAAAAATTAAAAAAAAAAACCAGCACACATACATACTTTACTGCAAGACCAATCAAATTCACTTCTGCTCCAGATAATTTAATGTGCAGATTTCAAGTTTCATGATTCATTAGTTCCTGTTGGCATCCTAAAACTTGTAAACTAAAGAATTTAATATAGACATGTTGCAGATTGCTAGGTTCCTTTGTCTTTGTCTTCATTCTGCCTCACATTTTCACTTTACCACTGGATATAATTTTTGTACATTTCTTTCTATATAAATTTAAACCATTTCATTAAGATTTATATTATAAATGAAATTATATATATGTTTTTCTCTTTGGTCTGTGGTGCATACCTGGTAGTGCTCAGGAATTAACTCCTATTGGGACTCAGGGGACCATATGTGGTGCCAGAGATCCTACCCAAGTTGGCCATGTACATGGCTAGTGCCCTCCCCACAGTCCTGTCTCTCCAGTCCCTGAAAATTACATATAGTATATATAATCTTTGAGCTGGTGGGGTAGAGCACCAAGTTGTGGACACTAGCACTATTTTGTCATATGAGTACTTTTCTGCTTCTTTGGGTACCCAGAATAATATACTTCCTAACCTTCTAGCTATTAGGTAGTGCTATCTGTGGGACCTACTTCAAACTGTGAGTGAAAGAGACCATCATGAAAGCAAGGTATTGAGATAACTAATCCACTTAGAGAAAGAAGCAAGGGGCCACAGAATGAAGTACTCTGAATCTGTGAGTCACCCATGGAAAGCTTTTGATTTGCAGTCACGTACTTCCGTCACACGCTATTTTCTGTTGTTTGTTGTCTTTACAAATCCATTTAAAAAAAATGAAAAGTTGGGGTCGGAGCGATAGCCCAGTGGGTAGGGCATTTGCCTTGCACGTGGCTGGCCTGTGCCGGCCCGGGTTCAATCCCGGCATCCCATATGGTCCCCTGAGCACTGCCAGGAGTAACTCCTGAGTGCAGAGCCAGGAGTAACCCCTGAGCATTGCCGGGTGTGACCCAAAAAAGAAAAAAAAAAGTCATTTATAGCTCAGAGGGCATTAAATTAGACTGTAGTTTCTTATTTACGGATAACCTGTTCTTGAGAATCAACCACAGTATCATATGCATGGTTCTGCCAAGAGTGATCCCTGAGTGCAGAGCCAGCACTAAGCCCTATGCACAGCCAAGAATACCTACCCCACCTCCCAACCTCAAAGAGAAAAAAAAATTACTTCTAGTTTATGTTCTTAATTTCTTTGTGTCATAATCCTCAGTTTAGATCAGATGACGTTAAATTGTGTCTAAGCTTCAGTATCTTAGTGATTTAAATTTTCCTTAGAATTGAAAGTTTTAAGTGAGACAGTCGACGACTACTTTTAAAAAGGTATTTCCCCAAGCCTTAGTTTATTTCTGCCTATTAAAATCTTTTTTCCATTTTAGTGCCAGTGAGATAGTGCAGCAGGCTGAGCATGTGCTCTGTGTGCAGGAACAACCTCTGAGCATCACTATGGCTGAAAACAGACATCAGCATCACCATAGTACTAATACTGATAATTTCTTTGCACTTCATAATTGAGCCAGTGTTTGAACTGTTTTTAATTAACAAGTAAAATATATTTTAAAAATGGTTAAATTATAATAGTAATTAAGAATAAAGAGGGGCCAAGAGACAGTACTATGATTAGAGTCCATAGCTAGCATGTACCTGGTCTGAACATGGCTCTGGAGGGTCTAAGCACCAGTGCATCTGCCCTGGGCTTCCTGAGTACTCCGTGGATCACTGCCACACCACACAAACACACACACACACACACACACACACACAGAATAAAGCCCAGGTACCAAGAAGGGGCATGGCTCAAGCCATAGAGTATATGCTGTGCTCTACAGAGTCCTAGGTTGAATCCATGGCACCACATGCACCCCAGCTTCTAGTTCATGTGGTGCATGGCACCACATGTACCCACATGCACCATTACTAAATATATCTTTGGTAGTCCCCATTGTGGAACACGTCCACCTACCTCCCTACTAAAGGGATATATAAAGTCTATAATTTAAATCCAGTTTCATATCTTGGATCTAACACGATGCTGGACAAATCAGTTAAATCAGTTTGTATTGCTGTCTCGAGGTGCCCCTTGAGGTGTTGCGGGTGTAGCCCGGTGCCTGGCTGCATCGGCAGGTGGCAAACAGGAGACAGGCTTGTCTACACCCAGGGCTCTTCCCGTGGGCCCTGGATGGTTGATGGTCTGACATAGAAAAGACTGAGCCCCCTGGGAACCCAGAGTCACAGCAGAGCCTGGCAAGCTACCCAGGGTGTATTCAATATGCCATAAACAGTAACAATAATGGGTCTCATTCTCTACGTATGGGGATGTTACTGATGCCTGCTAGAGCAATTGCTGTCATTTCAACTTTTAATAGAAGTAATGATATCTCAATTAGTATTAGGTTATCAGGACTATTAGGTTACGTACAAACTGTTTGCCACTTAACGTACCACTTCTTGTGCCACATTCTTATGACATGGATAGAAATAAAATTTTAACATTACTCTTAAGTGATTGGTATTGAAGGATTTGATATGCATTACTTTTTAATGCAATGGTACACTTGTAGTAATTGAGCAGGAAACAGGTGGTTAATTACTTTCACTTGGGAAAAATCTCAAGTGCAGCATGACATATGTTGAGATTATTTAATATAAGTATACTACATCTGGAGACTCTTGATAGGTCATGAGAGGAAAACAGTCTAAAAGTAAGCTTTTTAACTTTACAATATATCAAAATGGTAATATTCCATAGAACTTTATACAGATTCAGTGTGGTCTCTATAAAGATACCCATTACATTCTTCAAAGAAATTGACCAAACACTCCTGAAATTTGTATGGAATAATAAACCCCCACGGATAGCAAAAGCAACCCGTGGGTAAAAGAAGATGGGAGGTAATCACTTTTCCTAACTTCAAACTCTACTACAGAGCACTCATAATTAAAACAGCATAGTATTGGTATACAGACAGACCTGTTGGCCTAGAGAATAGAACAGAATATCCTGAAACAAGCTCTCAAATATACAATCACTTAATCTTCGATATAGGAGCAAAAAGTATAAAGTGAAGCAAAAAAAGCCTCTGCAACAAATGGTGCTGGAAAAACTGGGAAGCTGCATGTAAAAAAATGAACTTAGACCTCCTTCTAACACCATGCACAAAAGTCAGATCAAAGGATTAAAGATCTCAACATCAGACATGAATCTATAAGGCACATTGAAGAAAACAGGAAAAACACTCTACAACATCGAAGCTAAATGCATCTTCAAAGACAAAACACCACTGACAAAGCAAATGGAAGTTAAGATAAACAAATGGGATTATATAAAAACTGAAAAGCTTCTGTACCTCAAAAGACATGCTGGGAGACTCGCCCATCACACTAGCCACCATTTTCTCTGTTCGGACGCTGGGAAACTGCCTCACGACCAGATTAACAGAGCAAAACCAGTTCGAGCCCAGGTAGGCGGCTCCCAGAAGCGGGAATCACTGGGAATTCATCAGATGGAGTCAGGTTTCGGCCATTCCCCTCTCCATTTTGTCGAGCCAGGAGCTGCCCTGGGCCGCCAGCCATAGCATGAAGAGGCTCACAAGCGGCTGGGGAGGCTGGAACTCAGCTCGCCCGGGCCCAGCTGACTATGGGACCCCAGGAGGGCAGACGGGTTTTGGGAGTGGGCCTGTCACCTCTGGGGGTCCCGGAAGCAGCTGGATGAGACTCACCCATCACACTAGCCACCATTTTCGCTGTCCGGACGCTGGGAAACTGCCTCACGGCCAGATTAACAGAGCAAAACTAGTTTGAGCCCAGGTCGTGCTGCCGCTTGTGGCGCGCAGTCCATTAAAATAGTGGAAACAGTTCTTTCTTTAATGTACTGCATTCTACGATGTATAGGAAAGTTAGGCGGAGGGAGAGATAGAGAGGAGAGAAAAGACATGCAGAACCCTCCAAATGGTTGAGGTGTGGGAAGGGGGAGGGAGGTGGGGACATTGGTGATGGGAGATGGGTTCGGGTGGAGGGATGGGTGTTGGAACACTGTAAAACCAAAACTCTACATGAGCATCTTTCAATTGTATGTCTAAAATGGTGTAATAATATTTGGGGGGAATAATAAAATAAAATTAAATAATAAATAAATACAGCAGTACACTCAAAAAAATTAAAAAAAGACATGCTGACCAAGATGCAGAAACAGCCCACACACTGGGAAAGAATATTCACTTACTTCCCATCCGATAAGAGGTTAATATCCAGGATATATCAGGCACTGGTAGAACTTTACAAGAAGGAAACAGCCAACCCCATCTAAACAAATGGGTGAAGAAATGAACAGAAATTTCCAAAATGAAGAAATTCGAATAACCAAAAGGCATATGAAAAAGTGCTCTTCATCATTAATCATCAGGAGATACAAATCAAAACAACAATGAGGTATCATCTCACACCACAGAGACTGACACACATCCAAAACAGCAAGAACAACCGGTGCTGGCAGGGATGCAGGGAGAAAGGGACTCTCATCCACTGTTGGTGGGAGTGACGACTGGTCCAGCCCTTTTGGAAAACAATGTGGTCATTCATCTGAAAACTAGATATTGAGTTCCCATTCAACCCAGCAATACCACTCCTGGGAATATACCTTGGAGACCCAAAAACACATATTAGAAACACTATCTGCATGTATTCATTGCAGCTCTATTCACGATAGCTAGAATCTGTAAACAACTTAAGTGCCCAAGAACAGAAGACTGGCTAAAGAAACTGTGGTACATCTACACAATGAAATACTATGCAGCTGTCAGAAAAGTTGAAGTCATGGAATTTTCCTTCAAATAGATGGACATGAGATTATCATGCTGAGTGAAATTAGTCAGAAGGAAAAGGACAGATATAGAATGACTGCATTCATTAATGGAATATGACTATATACCAGTGTTCCACTTCACTGTATCACTGTCTTCCCGTTCATCATCGATTTGCTCGAGCGGGCACCAGTAGCATCTCCATATGACCTGTCTCATGAAGTAAAGCCCAAGGGCACCTGCTTGCTCCAGGAACATAAAGAGCCTCAAACCATTCCATCAGGTCATGGGAATGAGGTCTATAATTGTTACTGGTATCTGGCATATCAAATACGACACGGGTAGCTTGCCAGGCTCTGCTGTGCAAGAAACATAATTTAAGGTTCATTATGACTAGGATTTACTATTCTCTACTAATTCCTTACCATTCATAGAGGGGTCTTCCACTTGGCAGTAATTTTTTCCTTCCTTCCTTCCTTCCTTCCTTCCTTCCTTCCTTCCTTCCCTTCCCTTCCTTTCCTTCCTTTCCTTCCTTCCTTTCCTTCCTTTTCCTTCCTTGCTCAGGAGTTACTCCTGGCTTTGCACTCAGGAATTACTTCTGTCTGTGCTCTGGGGACCTTACGGGATGCGGGGGATCGAAACTGGGTCAGCTGCATGCAAGGCAAATGCCCTCCCTGCTGAACTATCGCTCCAGTTCCTTGGCAGTAATTTTCAGACTGCATTTCCAACTGCATTTAAAAATTTTAGTTATAGGGCCGGAGCCGATAGCCCAGCGGGTAGAGGCGTTTGCCTTGCACGCGGCCGGCTCATGCCGGCCAGGGTTCGATCCCCGGCATCCCATATGATCCCCGAGCACCGCCAGGAGTAATTCCCCGAGTGCAGAGCCAGGAGTAACCCCTGAGCATTGCCGGGTGTGACCCAAAAAGCAAAAAAAAAAAAAAAATTTTTTTTTTAGTTATAGTTTGGTGCAGCTACTGTATGAGCCTTACCTTTTTTGGATCCTGAAGCATTTCTGTATTGTGGAGAATATGATACTTGTGTTACACAATGGGAATCAGGAACGTGTTAACCTATCAATAGAAATTAATGAGTAGAATTTTATAAACACACTGTCTGCTTTTTCTGTTTTATCTGGTAGATGTGATTCGTGTTCTAGTTTCTTCACTTTAGTTTGTCTCCTCATAGTTCTTAAATATTGAGTTTTTCTATTTTGTTTTGGTTGATTCCTTTTCTTCAGTGTCCGCCAATTGAGCTAATATAGATAACAAGCATCTGACAAGGCATAATTGTCCTGATTGCAGTCCTCTTGCTGTCTCCATCTGTTGGTATGAAGAAGAAACGCTCTTGCCAGAATAAGCAAGCTCATTTTAATTTTAGCAAAAAGCAAATTAAGAAATAAGGGATTATGCACTGAAGATATTTTCTTCTTGTGTGACAATTAGAGTGGTTTAAAGATGCAAAACTGTCAAGGAGTGTCTCAGCTTTTGTAGACAGATTGTCTTCCATGTTTTTAAGGCTTTTTTGCTAATGCTATTAAAAGTGTCTTAGAGTTATAAAATTTGGTATATTAATCATGCCTAGATTCCATAATTTTGTTCTTTAGGGAATGAAAGGAAACTACAGCTATCTAAACTTCTTTTTGTATCAGTGTGAGGTCAAGCATCGGAGTGCAGTAAAATTTTTAATAGCGAGAATTCTCAAAAATCCTGACAGTCTTTGCACTTAAACATTTTCCTGGATTTTTGCATCATTGCTTCTGAATCGCTAATGAGGAGCTCAATTTAGCTTCTGATGCACTTCAGATATTCTGGGTGGTGACTGGCTAGAGTGTTACTGACATCACGACATACAGCTGTTGACTTTCTATTGTCTGAGTCCTCGGCAAGTGCTTTAGACTGCTCTAGCAGTGCTCTCCCAATGCCTGACTAAATCAGTTAGTGTGTGCATGGTGAGCTCGGCAGAGGAGCAATGCAGAGCATTTTGCAGATACTATGGGAAATACATTCTCAGTCACTTTGTATGATGAAACAAATACCAATACAATGAAGGTATGTGACTCAATTCTTTTTCTACATTTTCACTTTGAGGAAACAAATACCAATACAATGAAGGTATGTGACTCTTAATTTTGCTAAACGTGTGAGAAAGTAATCAAATATTTGAAGAATGTGTTATTGTGTTCACTTAGTAGCATAATTTTATGGGGGGAGGTGGGCTTCTGTGGTTAAAATCCTTACCATGTACATAATGAGAGCATGTTTTAAAATGGCTTTAATTTTTGCAAAGATGTATTTGTTTGGTTTGTTAGAATAAGGAGAGGAGCAGAAGTATTCTCGGTTGTAGTGTAAGTTTCTTTTCTTCTACCCTCCAGATTTGTGATATCTTTGTACCTTGTTGATTGAACCATATTACCTGTGTGTTCAATAGTATTTATAATTAACAGACCACATTTTCAACTGGGAAAAATTACTTCTCTCAATTTTATCTTAAAATAAACACTATGTATAGTTTACTTAATGTTAAATTTTTTATTGAGAAACAGATTCAGAGATGAGACTCTTGTTTTGGAAATTACAAAACTAAGACTGTTAACTCAAAAAGCTGACAATAATTTTTGTATATAATTCTTAAAACAGCAAGACATACATCCATCACTGATTCACTTAACGTAATCAAGTATTACCAAATGCTGGCCCAACTATTTTTGAGAACTGCCAGGTCTCTTTTTTACTCTCTGAAGACTTTAATATTACCTTGATTTTTTTATCTCTTCAAAACTAAAATCTCACCGTAAAGATAATACTTGATGAACTATTTTCTTTATTTAATGTAACTGACATGTTTTGCTTACTTTTTATGTGGAATTATCCAACATTTAAACAGCATTTGAAATTGCTGTGATATTTTCAAATCCCCCACCAACAACTTGAAACAGTTATTTTGGTCTTGAGAGGAGACTGTTTTCCTTAAGAGGAGATAGGAATAAAATCAGTAAATGGTCTTAAATCAGTGCTAGATGTTGGTCCTCAGTCTTTCATTTATTTATTGGGGGTGGGGATCCTTAGTCTTTTGTTTCTCTCTGATTCTCAAATGTTTAAGTAATTAGGATTATGAAAATATTAATAGCTATTATTAAAATTAAGGCCTTTGTCAGATATATTATTTCATTGTGCTGGGATAATATTTCTATTTTAAGCTTCAGGTTTTCTTTCACTTACATGTTAAGAACTACAAAAGAAAAAAAATCAAATAGAATATACTCCTAGTTCTTACACCTGCTTTCATCCATTCTTTGTTACAATCTATTTCACTTCCTTTTGTTTCATACCATTCCCCTTTTCCATTTCTCTGCTTTAGTTTGTTTTCTTTTAGATCTTTTCTCCTCTCTCACATGTGTGACATTGAGGTTTTCTCTCAACCTGTATTCCTCTCCCCATCCATTTGGGTTTCTCTCTCTCTCTCTCTCTCTCTCTCTCTCTCTCTCTCTCTCTCTCTCCTTTTTCTCCTCTCTCTCTCCCTTTTCTGCTTCCCTAACTCTTAACCTTCCTTGTTGATTTCTCTCTCTTGATGGTTCCCTCTGCCTCCATCTCTTTCCCGTTCCTTTCTCTGTAGTTCTTTATCTCCTTTTCTGTTAATCATGTTGATTTCCCCCCTCTGACTTATCTTTTCTTTCTGTGCCTCTTTCTCTGTCCCATTTAGAGCCTCCCCAGTCTTCCAGACTGTTGATTTTTCTGATCATCCTTTTGTCTCCATTTCTCTTGATATTTTGCTCCCCATTTTATTTGAGGTTTTTCTGTCTTGTCAAGGCTTCATTCAAATATGTACACTCACCAAATTTTCATTTTTTCATTGATTTTTAGTTTTCACTGGTACCAGAACTTGACCTTTTCTTGTTTGGTTAATAGAGATGCTGGTTGCATTTTATTTACTCTGAAATCAGTACTTTATAAAAGAAACTATTGGTTAAAAATTTGATGTTTCAATTTAAGTTAATATTTTTTATTTAACTTCATTTTTATAAATCTGTGTTTCAGGCCTTACAGGTGAATTATCACATAGTGAAATAATTATTTAAAATAATTTGACATTAAATTTTTTCTTTTTGTGTTACCTAACTATTCCATTTCATACTAGGTTATAGGAAAACTTGTATTTTACATGACTTTATGTGTGTTTGTGTTTTGCTGTTATTCAAATATGATGTGTATATATGTAAGAATTTTTTTAGCTTTTCATTTTGAATTAGTAGTAGCAAAAATACTAGAGATCCTCTGTCTTTTGAAGATTTTAACTTTTTTCTCAAGAATTTATGTGTCAGGGCGAAGCGATAGCCCAGCCGGTAGGGCATTTGCCTTTCACGCAGCCGGCCTGTGCCGACCCGGTTTGACCCCCGGCATCCCATATGGTCCCCTGAGCACCGCCAGGAGTAATTCCTGAGTGCAGAGCCAGGAGAAACCCCTGAGCATCACCGGTGTGACCCAAAAAGGAAAAAAAAAAAGAATTTATGTGTCATTCAGATCACTATATTTTAAACACCTCAGCGAACAACAAAAAAATCCAAAGAAAGTCCTCTTAGTGTTTTCTTAGCATGTTATATTATTATTTTATTCATTTATGTAAACCAGGTGAAAATATAGTGTATCTGAATAACACTACAGTTTTATGATAGCTATCATGGAAGAAATTGAAATTTTCATTTGATAAGTCATTTTTTAAATTTATTTTTATTAGATCACCTTGAGATAGACAATCACAAAGCTATTCATGATTGAGTTTCAGCCATACAGTGTTCCAACACTCATCCCTCCACACCAGTGCACATTTACCACCACTAATGTCCCCAGTTTCCCTCCTTCTGACCCCCTTCCCTCATCTGTCTCAGGTATCTTTCTTTTTCTTAACTCATTTTTATGAAGTGAAGAAAGGTGTGGAAGATGAAAATCTTCGGAGCTGAGCTGAATGTGATTTTTCCTCCAAAAAATTAAGTAGTAGTTTTTACATTTTCATTCATTTCGTGCCTCTGTTGTTTATGTTCTCTGCTGTATAGACTCATGATCATACAGAGTGCAGCATGGGGGTGGAGGATATAGGATCCAAAATTTCATTGTGTAAATCTGGCTACATTTCTATCGCTTAACCAACCCCCATTCTGATTACTGTGTAGTATCTTTATCAGTAAATTCAGTGATTTTTATTTTGTCATGTTAAAAACACATGGTTCTCACCAGCACCAGAACACCTCTAAGTTAGAAGTATCTAACTTAGATACTTAGGTGTTGAATAACAGGCTTAGCTAGTTTGGGAGCCTTGCTCACAGCTTAATCTATTTATATGTTCTTAAGCCAAGGTTCATTCTAATGAGATCTCTTCTATGTAAACGCTGATAGAGGGTGTGGCAGTTACAGAAGTGGCCTTGACTCTGAATAACTTCTGACTACATCTACTAAGACATTTATGTTATCTAGACTGGGCACAGCTCCTCTTTATACCCATTGCATCCAGTGTGGGACAGTTAGAATTTACTAGGAAACTACCACCTCCGTTGAGAATCTCGTTTATGATGATATTAAGGATCATACTAGTTTGCCCTCAAGCAGGCGAGCGTGACCCTTTCAGTATACAGAGATCAAGATACTCAGAATCACCCCTGGTGCAGATAATAAATAAGAAGGAACTTGTGGGTACCATCTAGATTACATGAAGCCCATGAAATTAAGATGTATTACTTTATACCGCCCCCTCCAGTGTTTTACATAAGAGATAATCTCGGAAGAAGGGATTAGTCCTTGGCATACTCCTTTGTTTATACTTATAATAGGGTGTGGCACCATCCTTCTACACTCTTTCTACTATCTAGAAGCTGTTTAGAGTTCTTTAAACAGCTTCTTTGTTGACAGGACCCTCCCTGTCAACAGTTAGGATTACTTTGGTATATATAAGGCACTGGCCCCTTCTTTTGGGTAAGACTCCTCTCTGGTAGGATCCTCTGTGGTGGGAGACTTGGCCCTCTTGTATGGTCTAAGTTCTGACCAGAGCTAGAATACTTTCATTATATTGGATTGCGGTGGTAGAGCTTTGGTACTATTAAAAGCCTTTTTGGAAATGCACCCGGACTCGTGAGTTTTCATCAGTTCCCCGGCAGCCTCGGAGGTAGAAGAGAACTTCTGTCCTGATACTGTTGGGAACCCTAGCGGCTCCCGACACTTAGGTGAGAGAACCACCATCTGTGGTCCCCAAAAGCAGAAAACCAGAAGTTTTTTTTTTAATGAATTAAATGTATTAAATGTATGAAATATAAAGCAAGAACACTAATTAGGATTCATATATAGACTTATTTTACAGGGTGGGGAGGACACGCCCAGTTTTGTTCAGGGCTTACAGCCTGACTCTGCACTCAAGGATCACTCCTGGCAGTGCTGGGCTGTGAGGTGCTGGAGTTTGAACCATGTGCAAGGCAAGCACCCTACCTGCTGCACTATTGCTCTGGATCCACAAATACGAGGTGGAGGGCAGGTAATCTAGTTCTCTGGCTCCTCGTATGGTTAGTCTTAAAGGTATGCCCAGCCTCATCCTGACTTCATCCGTTAAGCGTCCCTTTGAGTCACCCTGTAACAAATTCAGGGACCCCTTCAACAATAAAGATACCCTTAGCAGCACATCAGTGATTTAGAACTAGTCTTCCAGAACCTAGAGGCAGCAACCAGCTGAATTTTTGTTCTACGATATCTTGTTCCCTGACTATTCATAATATCCATATTGTTCTGTATAAGGAAATGATTTTCTAGTTCTTATTATTTATAGAAGGTTTATAATTGTGAGGCCAAGACCAAATAGATTCCTTCCTCCAGCCAATTTCATAACTTGAAGCATCTTTAATCAGATAATATGACATAGAAAGACTGCATTATAGTCACTTAAAATGCAGTATGGGATACAAATCCATATTTTCTCTCATATGCCCATTATCTTAAGCTCTCTTTATCTATGCCAGCTTTCTAGTAATCTAAAATATTAATGTTGTTTATCAAAACATGATCAGAGATGAGATCAAGTATTTTTTTTTCTCCATTCATTCATCTTATTTATCTTGGTGTTAAGGACACAAGCAGTGATGTTCAGGGGTGCTCCTGGCTCTGTACTCAGGAATCACTCCTGGTGCTGCTCAGGCAAACATATGGGATGCTGGGGATCTAACCCGGTATCTAAACAAGGCAAGTGCCTTACCTGCCGTA
Source organism: Cryptotis parvus (assembly GCA_021461705.1). NCBI lineage: Eukaryota > Metazoa > Chordata > Mammalia > Eulipotyphla > Soricidae > Cryptotis > Cryptotis parvus. The sequence continues at coordinate 30,909 of JAJIBD010008681.1, forward strand.
CTATATCTGCAGCCCTATGTGTGATATTTTTTTTGATCTTTTATTATGTGTCAAGAGAACTTGCTATAACCTGACTTGTTTATTTCAGTCCTCATTTTAGCACTTTTTAGCCTCACTAGCTCTATATTAAGAGGTAATTAATAGTTTCAGTAATGTCCCTTATTACATTGTCCCTTGCTTTCATCTTCTAATTTCAAGACACCTTCAGAATCTCTCCAAGTTTACTTTAGGATTTCTGTGAGCTTATTAGTAGCACTTGCATGGCTCTTGTAATTGTGTCCTTTGACTCACCGCTCACTGTCACTTTTGCTAGTGTTTGCTATAAATTTGCATATTCCTAGCAAAGATTCTACCTTCCAGTGTCTTTAACTCTTCATTGTACTGTTCATCACCTTAGCTGTTCAGACTGTTTGTCTTCCGTTTCTCCCTGCTTTTTGTTATCTAATGACAGCATTTGCTTTAGTTTCTTCTTTGATTCAAACTTTGATCCCTTCATCAAAAAAAGATATGCAGTGTACATAGATATTTTAGTACTCTAATTTCATTTCAACTTTTTGAGGAGGGGCCACGCCCCCTCAAAAAAGTTGATGTTCAGGGGTTACTTGCACTTTTGATGTTCAGGGGTTACTTGCACTTTTGCACTCAGGAACCATTCCTGGCAGAGCTCAGGAGACCATGTAGGATGTCAGGATTGAACCCTGGTCAGCTACATGCAGGTCAAAGTGCCCTCCCACTGTGCTCTCTCTGGTCCCAATTTCCTGCTTTCTGCATTTCGGCTTGACAGTGCTTGCTTTTGGTTTGGTTTGATTTGGTTTAGGGCCATACTCAGCGATGCACAGCGCTTACACCGACTGAATTCAGAGGACCCTGTTGGGTAGCCATGGATTAAACCCAGGTTAGCCATGTGCAAGACTAGCACCCCATTTCTTTCTTGCCTGCCTTATTTTTTAAAGGGGCCATGCCCAGTAGTACTAGGAGGGCTTCGGCCATTTCCTGCAATGCTTGACCCAGCAGTGCAGCAGCCTGGTAGTGCCTCTGTTGCCAGTAGTTCACTTATATCACTTGGTTTCACCTGATTGCTCCAGTGGGCACCAGTAACGCCTCCATAAGTTAGGAACAAAGTCCACTATTGTTACTGTTTTTGGCAGATCAAATACACCACGGCTAGCTTGCCAGGCTCCGCTGTGGCTCTGGGTTCTTCCAGGGGGCCATTCTTTTCCAGTAGTTCCTGGATGAAATTCAGATTTAATTTAATTTAATTATTTATTTTTGCTTTATGGGTCACAACTGGCTATGCTTAGGGGTTTCTCCTGGTTCTGCACTCAGGAATTACTCTTGGCAGTTTAATGTCCCTTCACCAGTATACATTTCCCACCACCAATGGTCCTTAAACACATATTTAAATAAAAATAAAGTAGTGGATAATTGAAGTCCTTTTTAAACAAAGTTCCCTTTTTGTTTATTTAATTTAGATGGTGGTCAGGGCCTCGAGACCGCACTCAGCAGTGCTTAGGGGCTACTCCTAGTTTGATGAACAGGGATCAGTCCGAGTGGTGGCCAGGGTTCAATCCCACACCAGCTGCATGTGGTGGTGGCTTGATAGCCTGTGAACTTAGTCTTTGCGCCCCTTTCCTCTGTCACTTGACACCCTTTCCTTTTCTTCTCAGAAGATAATTACTAAAGTGAAATAGATTTCCCTGTGTACCCTCCTGTCTCTGCTTTTGTGGATTTTAAAGTTTCACTTGTTACATTGAATCAGTGGTCACTGCCTTTTTTTTTTAACTAAAAAAGCTAACATTGTAAACCATAGAATCTTAATTTGATTTTAATTGTATACAGTGTCAGAGTGTAGAGCCAGGATATGAATATATATCACAGCTTTTTAAACATCTTTAGTGATAAGTAGTTGGTCTTTCTCCTTTGCTTTGAAATAAAAATGATGCCATGAATATTGATTTTTTTTTTCTTTGCTTTTTGGGTCACACCTGGCAATGCTCAGGGATTACTTCTGGCTCTGCACTCAGGAATTACTCCTGGCGGTGCTCAGAGGACCATATAGGATGCTGTGGATTGAACCCGGGTCGGGCGCCTACAAGGCAAATGCCCTACCCGCTGGACTATCGCCTCCAGTCCCGCATATTGATATTTTTAATCCCAGTTTTAGCCCTTTTATGTTAGAGAACTTTTTCTTGTCATCTTCATTGCTGCACTCAGTGTGCAACATTCATGTGACAACTTACCTCATATAACTTTTTCCATTGATATTTTTTCCATTGATATTTTCATATAACTTTTCCATTGATATTTTCATATAACTTTTTCATTGATATTTTCAATCCCAGTTTTAGCCCTTTTACATTAGAGAACTTTTTCTTGTCATCTTCATTGCTGCACTCAGAGTGCAACATTCATGTGACAACTTACCTCATATAACTTTTTCCCTAAGAGTAGTTCATTTAATAGTCTTTGTGGGCACCACTTAGAATAAAAGTCTTTTCCCCATCACTTTAAATATATACCTTTTATTAGACCTCATGTAGCATAAGGACATTGGTGGAGGGTCTTGGGCACCTTGACCATGGTGAAGTGTGATAATTTCATCAAAACCATAAACATAAACACTAACCTACATTAAATTCAGTAATACAAATATACACAATTATGTATTTGCTGTTGTCATTAATATGTTTTTCAAACTTATACCCATTAATATCAGAGTTATTCTTTCTCATTTGTTCTGTTTTTAATAGAGCCGAGAATGTGACTTATACTATCAGTGCATGTTCTGTGTGCGCATGTGTGTGTGTGTGTGTGTGTGTGTGTGTGTGAGCGCTCACACGCGTGTGTGTATGTGTCTCTGAGGTTGGTCCCTTGCAAAATATCATTCTAGCTAATGGCTTACTAAAGCCATATTGCTCAAATAATTTCTCTGTGAAATTTACATTTATAAATCAAATAAGCATTTAGGAGTTTGAAGTGTTGGTGCTTATCTTCCTATTCAAGCAATTTACTCTAATATGGTGAATTTCCACTATTTCTAAATACAGCTTGAACAGTATTTCTCGCCAATCTTGTTAGGGTAATGTAGGAACTGTTAGAATTGCAAACTTTTTTGGGGGTAGGTATTGTTTTTAGGCGTCAGCTGGTGGTACTTTGGGCTTACTCTTAGACTCTTTGCTAACAGGATCACTCCTGGTGGTGCTTAGGGGACCATAGGTTGTGTGCAAGGCAAGCACCTTACCCACTGTACTATCTCTCCAGCCCCAGAAATGTAGACTTTAAATGAGTTATGAAATAAATTACATCAGCACCCAGCATATCATAAGCTATATATTAGTATTAACTTCTGGCAGTGGTTATTTGTATGTCTTATATAATTAACCTATTCTTGAACTTTTCCCATTTTTCTCTTTTCCCCTTTCCTAATTAGAGCACTAGCTCTTGTGTTGGAAATGCTTTTCATTATTCCATTTATCTTTTAGTCTATTACTGAATTTTTGGGGTTTTTTTTTTTGTTGGTTTTTTTTTTTTCTTTTTGGGTCACACCCGGCGATGCTCAGGGGTTACTCCTGGCTCTTTGCTCAGGAATTACACCTGGCGGTGCTCGGGGGACCATACTGGATGCCGGGGATTGAACCCAGGCCAGCATAGGCCAGCCGCGTGCAAGGCAAACGCCCTACCCACTGGGCTATCGCTCCGGCCCCTTGTTTTTGTTTTTAGGCCACATCTGGCAGTACTCAGGTCTTAAGTCCTGACTGAGCTCAGCAATCACTTCTGGTGGGCTTGGGGAACCATAATGGATATCAGTGATTGAACCTGGGTCAGCTGCATGCAAGGCAAATGCCCTCCTTACTGTGCTTTCATGCTGGCCCCAGATTTTTTAAAATATTATTTTACTAATATTTTTCTTCTAGTTTTTTTTTGTTTTGAGGCCATACCAAGTAGTGTTCAGGACTCTGCTCAGGGATCTAACTGCTTGCCTCTGTACTATCTCTACAGCCCTCCTAGATTTTTTTTCTTTGTTTTTTTGAGCCACACCCAGCCATGCTCAGGGGATCACTCCGTGTTATGTTCAGAGGCCATATGTGGTACTGGGGATTGAACCCAGCCCAGCAAGCATGTTACTCAACTGTACTATCTCTCCAGCTCGCCTTCTAAATTTTTATATAATACTTGGGAAATTTTCTCATGCACAAAAATTTAAAATTTGTTTTCTTTATCTTCTCACACTAAACAAATCAGAATGACCCCTGGAAATCAGATTGGTTCCAAATTTAAAAATTAATGCAGCACACAATCAGAGTAACGAGAGTAGAATAGTTTTTGTAAGTTATTCTTCCTCCTCCCCCATAACAGTAGTTTACAAGACTACATTTTAGGAGCTGCTACCAGATCTCCCTGTGCCCAGCCACTCACGAGGCACCCAGGAGGGTTGGCAGGTTCTAGCCCTGGGCCGCCACCCCAGCAGAGCCTCACAACAAGCCAGACGAACCCCTACTCCATGAGGGCTGCCATTTTCCACATCCAGACTTCTCTCTCGTCAGAATTCCACCCAGCAGACCAGCCTATCACAGCCCGGCTCGCACGGATTTAGAGGTGACTACAAGAGTATGCCACCCGCATGGCAGAGCCTGGCAAGCTACCAGTGTCGTATTTGATATGCCAAATACCTGTAACAATTATAGACCTTATTCCCATGACCTGATGGAATGGATTGAGGCTCTTTATGTTCCTGGAGCAAGCAGATGCCCTTGGGCTCTACTAGCATGAGACAGGACATATGGAGATGTTACTGGTGCCCAGACAGGACATATGAAGATGTTACTGGTGCCCGCTCGAGCAAATTGATGATGAACGGGAAGACAGTGATACAGTGATACATTTTAGAAGATTTCAGACATTGTCAAATGTATATTAACACCTTACTCCCACAGTCTAAGTACCAATACTCCTCCACTACAGTCCATTGGGATCTCGTGTTCCTCCTCTCCCAACTTCCCGTCTGCTTGATCTCACAACTCTTCTGTAAAATGATGGACTGAACTTAATGCTCTAAGCTGGGTCTTTGCATTGTTTGTCTGTACTTTGTCCTTGTTGAGAGATGGGGTAAGCTTTTCTACATCTCTCTTTCCACCTTCTCTTTTTCACCCCAGGGACTGCTCATGCCCAAGCTACACACACTCACAAACACACACATACACATACCCAAGAGTTTGTTTACTTTTGACTTTATATGTTCCCTTGTTTTGATTCTTTATGCTGTTCCTAAGAGAACTCCTCCATATTTCTCTTTGTTTTTTGTTTTGTTTTTTTTTTTTTTTGTTTTTTTTTTTTTTTTTTTTGCTTTTTGGATCACACCCGGCAATGCTCGGGGACCATATGGGATGCCGGGATCGAACCCGGCCGGCACTGACCGGCCACGTGCAAGGCAAACGCCCTACCCGCTGGACTATCGCTCCGGCCCCCATATTTCTCTTTGTATTTATCTTTTTACTTCTGACTTAGAAAAAATTCCATTGAATATCATGAATGGTACATATTCAGTTATTACGTGCTAACATTTTGTTCTCTAAGTTACCTTTTATTGTAGAAACTTAGCAGATTAATGTAGGTTGCCTTAAAAAAAGGTTTTTTTTTTCACAGCTGCAAAGAGTCGTGCCATGCTGGGACTCAAGCCCAGGGTTTTAGGCATGCAAGGACTGTGCTGTAACATGCGCCACATGCCCGTCCCTCATATAAGTGTCCTTGATTTGACATCTTCATGCCCATACAGTGGGAAAATAGGCTTTGTGCAGAAGTAAAAGTTGTTTGTTAACTGGGTACCAAAAAGCTACACTTGGGGGCATGGGGACTTGTAGCATCCTGCCGTGCTCTGGGGTCACTCCCAACTCTGCCCTCTGGATCACTTTAGAGGCCCTTCATGGACCTGTGTTGGGTGCTTGCAAGCCACCTGGACAGTCTATACAATCCCTATGCTCTGGACAATCTGTATAGCAGCTCTTTCACTTGGATAATTGGAAAGTAAAATATTATTTCAAACAAATGCATTAGTATTTCAGAAAGCAGTGCAAAAGTTAATGTGAAACTTCATTTGGAAGTAGGGAGTGTAACCTTCCCCAGCAAGGGGCTGGGGACCCAATCCTTGTGATAGTTGAGCCAGTTGTGTGTGTCTTACGGCTTAATGCTCAGGCCTGGTGACAGGCTACTGCTGGGAGCCATTAGGGCCACCTCTTTGGTGCTCAAGGGTGCCTTGTGGTGCCAAGGATATAACTCAGCCTGTTGCATAAAGGGCCTATTTTCTCCAGCCCTTTGAGCTATTTTATTGGCTCCCCCTTTCACACCTCCCCCACTCCTCTTGGAACAAACATGCTGAGCTGTGCTTGAGAGACCTGTGGTGGCCAAGATCCCATGTCTCCCACAGGTGATATGCTCGGTCCTTCCTGCTTCTCCTCCTCCCCTCCCCACCCACTCTGTGAATTTTTAATGCTAAATTAGAAGGTTTACAATGATACTCCCTGTGATCAGGACCCCTGATAGCCTCTACCTCTACACAAACTCTGCTTTTGCTTCTCTTTGTCTGAGTTCAAGTGTTATATCCATAATAAGACCAGCAGGGGAAAATAACTCAAAAGACCAGAGCATCTAGTTTGCATGAAGAAGTCTACTTCCGGCACACCCTAATTCCCCAAGCACCACTGGGAAAGGCCCCTGGTTTCCCTGAGCACTGCTTAGCCTCCTACCCCTGCCATTCCCCAAAAGGATGATCAGGGTAAAGCCTCTCTGTACCGCAAGTAGATGTCCTATCAGTCTCCTGGCAGGATGCAGTTAGCACCCAGCAAGCTCGGCTTGGACACCTGCTGTCCTGCAGTGAGCCTGACAGTGCAAGAGCACTAGCGTTTTGGGGAGGCTGTGTTGGTGGTACTTTATGTTTAAACCACTTTTAATCGCTTCTCAAAACTCTTTGGCTAAGATCAGTTTAGTATATTTGAACTGCTTTAGTCCTTGCACCTTAGAATTTAAAACTAGTTTAGAAAGTTAAATAATTTACCACAGTCATAATTTAGCAGAGTAGAATTTAAACTCAGATCTAATGCTGGTGCGATTGATGTTTCTTTCTGTTGCATCATTGCTGCCTGGTGACTTTAATTCAGAATTAGTCATTTGATTAATTATGACCTAATAGTGCTATGACCTAATAGCACTTACAAGTCTTGCAAGGTATTGTGCTATTTTAGGAAAAGCATATGACCTCAGGCATGAGTAACCTCCTTGGCAGTAGAAAGATAAGCTAGGTGGTCTCTAAGGATGCTTTGGATCCTAAATGGATCAGAGTTGTGATTCTGTCTCTTAACGTCCTGTTTCCTTACTGCTTTGGCAGCTATTGCCTAAGTTACTGCCTTGTTCATTTCTTACATAGATTACAACCTTGCTTTGTTAGAATTTCATTTTTCTTTAGAAGGGCTGGGGCTATAGTCCAGTGGGAAGGGCATTTGCCTTGCGGTTGGCCCGGTTTAATCCATAGCATCCCCTGAGCATCACCGGCTGTGACAGAAAAAATATTAGAGATATTCATCTTGGAGCACAGTCAAGAAAGAATTAGGCAAGTTAGTGGGTACTGCCACCTTGTGTCTAGTATTTCATATAAGTTGTCTTAAAATAAATGCCAAAAAAATAGGTTTTGGTTAACATTAAAATTTAACAGTAACTTATACTAAAGTGTTTTGGTTGTTTTGGGTGACTAGAAAAATCAATGTGGGGGGATTAAAGGGAGAGGCATTGGCGTCCTTGGGGAAGGGAGATGGGTGTGGTGTTGAAATGCTGTGTATCGGAAATCATTATTCACAGAATTCTAACTCAGAGTTTTTAATAAAAATCTGTTTAAAAACCCAATTCAGTCATTTGATTTAGTGTCAGCTTTGGCAAAACTTGTCAACTTAGTTTGTTTGTTTTGGGGGAGGACACACCCAGCTATGCTCAGTGCTTACTGTCTGCTCTGCACTAGGAGTTACTCCTGGCTGTGCTTGGTAGAAAATATGGGATACCAGAGATCCAAGCAGGGACAGCCATGTGCTAGGCAAATGCCCTACCCACTGTACAATCACTCAGTACCCAAAAAATTTATGACATTTTTTATGATAGAGACCTTTTTTCTTTGCTACAAACCTTTGATTATAGTGAATTTGCAAAAGAAAAATGATGTGAAACTTTTTCAAGAGTCTACATTTATATATATATATATATATACATACATACATACATACATACATACATACATACATACATACATACATACATACATACATACATATATAATATATCAGTTAGGGTGTTTACCTTGGCACCAGGCAACCCAGGTTTGATCCCCAGCAGACTGAGCACTGCCAGGAGTAATTCCTGAGAGCAGAGCCAGGAATAACCCTTGAGTCGGGTATGATGTAAAAAACCAAATAAATAAGTAGATGAATGAATGAATATTTAGTTTTGGACCACACCATTTAGTTCTCAGGGTTTTATCTTGACTTTTGTTTATTTTTAACTTTTGGAAGTTAAGGAAGCCGGGGATCAAACCCTGGTCAGCCAGGCAAACACCCTACCCGCTGTACTATCACCCTGGTCTGATAGGGTTTTTTTTCTTGGCTTTGTTTAGGGAATCACTCCTGGTTGGACTTGGGGGACACTTATATGGTACCAGGTATTAAACCCAGGTCAGCTGTATGCAAGGCAAGAGCCTTATTTAGTGTACTAGCTTCCTGGCCCTGAATGACTTACACTTCAAAATAGTTTTAAAGTTCTCTAATGCAAGCTTGCCATATTAATATTGTATCTCTTGCTGTTTATTGTGCTCAGTGTTTCACCTTTAAACTGTGCTACTCTGTTTATTAAAAGCAAAATTGTCCAAAGATTGAAAAAGCTATGTATGATTTTGGGGCTGTTTTCTGTGATGTTTTATTCAGCTCTACTAAAAACTACAAAAGAAAGTTGATGCTAAAAACAAATAGAATTTAGAGGATTTTAGCACTTACCTTTCAGATATGCCTAAAAATAGTCTTTCTACCATTTATAGACATGTGCTTTAACCACTGGTGAAGGTTTCTTTGAAAATGTGAAAAAGCTTATTACTTACTATTATCTTTTGTTCTTCTGTACTTTAAAGAATACAGTGTGATTTTTTTTTTTCTTTTTTGTGTCTTACCGTGTGATGATCAGGGTTACTCCTGACTCTGTACTCGGGAATTACTCCTGGTAGTGCTCTGGGGACCATATAGGATGCTGGAGATTGAATCTGGGTCAGCCACACGCAAGGCCAACGCTCTACCCATTGTACTGTCTCTCCGTTCCCTACAATGTGATCATTAATCAGAATTATAGTCTCAAGTTGATAGAGTTGTTGCTCTGGAAAAACACTCTTAAAATCGTAGTTCTTAGAGTTAAGTGTTTCTGGCTATGATCTTCAACAAATATTTTAGTCCCTCCACCCTTATTTATAACATGAAGATAATGTAACACTAATAGCATGATAAATTCTCATTAAAATTCCTGGGTAGGGGCCGGAGCGATAGCACAGCAGGTAGGGTGTTTGCCTTGTGCGCAGCCGACCCGAGTTTGATCCCGGCATCCCATATGGTCCCCGAGCACTGCCTGGAATAATTCCTGAGCAAAGAGCCAGGAGTAACCCCTGAGCATCGCTGGGGTTACAAAAAGAAAAAAAAAATTTTTTAAATTCCTGGGTGTCTGAAGTAATAGTACAATGGGCAGGTCGTTTGCCTTGCTCATGGCTGACCTGGGTTCAATCCCTGGGACTCCATATGGTCCCCCAACCACCACCAAGAGTAATTCCTGAGTGCAAAGCCAGGAGTAACCCTGAGCATTGCCAGGTATAATCCAAAAAGCAAAATAATAAAACTAAATAAGATTTTCTTCCCTTTTATCTGTTTTGGCCTTAGTGACTTTTTCATGTAACTAACTTGTTAAGAGTTATTCATCAATTGAATATAGGCAAAAAGATATACATGATAACCTCTAAATCTATGTATTGTAATCCACAATCCACAATATGTAAGAGAAGGGGAGGGAGAGGGAGAGGGAGAGAGAGAGAGAGAGAGAGAGAGAGAGAGAGAGAGAGAGAGAGAGAGAGAGAGAGAGAGAGAACCTGTCACAGAGGCAGGCTAGGGGAGAGGGGAGGAATTGGGGACATGGGTGGTGGGAAATGGGCACTGGTGGAGGGATGGGTGCTGGAACACTGTATGACCAAAACCCAAACATAAACATCTTTGTAATTGTATGTCTCATGGTGGTATAATTAAATATTTAAAAAAATAATTATTAATCACTAAGTGTTTTGACTTATGTCACTTGTGTTCCCATTTGTTCGTCGATTTGCTCAAGCAGGTACCAGTAACGTCTCCGTTTGTCGGGAATGAGGTTCATTATTTTAACTGTTTTTGGCATATTGAATACACCACAGGTAGCCTGCCCAGCTCTGCTGTGGCTCTGGGTTCATCCCAGAGGGCCCAGTCCTTTTCTGTGTCAGACCATCAACCATCCAGGGCCCACAGGGCAGAGCCCTGGGTGTAGACAAGCCTGTCTCCTGTCTGCCACCTGCCAACGCAGCTGGGCACCGCAGCCACACCTGCAAAACCTTGAGGGGCAAGGTTTTATGTACGTATTTATGTAAAGAAAATAATAAAACTATTATTAAGTAATCACTGTCACTGTCTTCCCTTATATCATTGATTTGCTCGAGCAGGTACCAGTAACATCTCAATATGTCCTGTCACATGCGAGATAGCCCAAGGGTATCATCCCGCTCCAGGAATATAAAGAGCCTTAAACCATTCCATCAGGTCATGGGAATGAGGTCTATAATTGTATTTGGCATGTCAAATACGACACGGGTAGCTTGCCGGCTCTGCTGTGATTATTAAGTAATGAGGTCTATAATTGTTACTGGTATTTGGCATATCAAATACAGTGGAATGGTTTGAGGCTCTTTATGTTCCTGGAGCAAGTAGATGCCCTTGGGCTCTACTAGCATGTGACAGGGCATATGGAGATGTTACTGGTGCCCGCTCGAGCAAATCAATGATGAACGGGAAGACAATGATACAGTGATTATTAAGTAATATTTTAAATTTCTGAATGAATTATGTAACATTTTGTTTCCCTTGGTGATTTTGTTAAAATGTTCTCTTCTCTTAATTTTAGGCCACTGAAAGGTATGATATATTTGATCCAAGACAGTCTAATTCAGTCCGGATATCTCCAGTGGTGACAGGGACATGGGACTCCTCCTGCCAGAATCCAGATGGTTCAATACAATTGACATCCTGGCTGACAACTGTGAAAAAGAACCTTGGATTATTTTATCTTATTTTTGTGGTACACTACAACCCCAAATCCATAGGATACATCAGGTAACCTCAATTATCACTTATCATAAAAACACATTTTTCTTTCAAATTCTTGCATTTTAAAAAGCCAGGAAGCATAACTCTGTTTTAATAACCTTTTTATTTTGAAAATGAACCAGTTAACTTTATTATAAAATATAATTAAAGAAGACTATTTCTTTAATTCAATGTAATTTGTGAATTTAGAGTCTTCCGTTGAATTTTTTTACCTTTCAGATATGGCTTCCTGAAAATCTGTTTAGATATTTAATTGTAAAATTTTAGTGCTAGCTCCTGAATTTTCCAGGTTGATATAGCGAAGACAAGTCTTGCTTATTTATTCTCCTCCATAGTTTATTACACAGTCTTCAGGAACACGGAAAAGTTAAAAGAATTTTGCCACAAACAATTCAGCCACCCTTAGATTCTATCATACTTTGCTTTTAGTTTTGTTTTAGGTCCACATACTGCAGTGCTTAGGGCTTACTCCTAGTTCTGCACACAGGAATCACCCCTTCCAGGCTCAAGGGACCAGATGGAGTACTAGGAATCAAACCCAGATTGACTACGTGCTATGCAAATGCCCTACCTCCAGCCCTATGATCCTTGTTTTAACATGTTTAGTTGATCTGCAGATTGACCTAAATTTTTTTTTCATGCAATTCAAAATAAGTTGTGTTTGCTTTATTTTTTTTTAATTTGCTATAATTGTCTTTGTCGGAGGTGATGACTATATTAGCCTACTTTATTAGGATAGTAATTTTGCAGTAAGTGCATCCACAGATCAAGTTATATTGTATGCCTTAAACTTACACATTGATGTATGGCAATTCAGTTCAGTAAGGCTAGAGGGGAAAAGTTGTTTATGTCTAGCTGTTGTTCAGGTTCACATTTCTCCCTTCCCATAAGTTAACACGACCTGTGTTGTCGTCCTATTTGATTTCCAATGTTAAGTTTTTCAGTGTTTTCTTAAACTCACTGACAATGTAAGTATAGGATCATCTCATGGATTTGATTTCTTGTACTGATTAGCATTTTGTTGTTTAGTTATGAATCACGTAAGTCAGCAGAGTTTTCAATGCTTGACTTAATATCAAACAGTGTTATGCAGATTCACAACTATGTTTTGCATAGAATTTTGTTGCTTTATTTTTTTGTTTTTTGCTTTTTGAGTCACACCCAGCAATGCTCAAGGGTGACTCCTGGCTCTGCACTCAGGAATTACTCCTGGCGGTGCTCGGGGGACCATATGGGACCCTGGGGATCGAACCCGACCAGCACAGGCTGGCCGCATGCAAGGCAAACGCCCTACCCGCTGGGCTATCGCCCGCCCCTTGTTCTTATTTTAAGAATCATTTTCTCCCTCAATTTCAGGACAATTTAAGAAATTTGACGATAGGAACCCAGATGAAAACTATATAGCATACAATATATGTAATGATACAATATCCCTATAGAAAAAAATTCTGTTGTTGTCTAAATATATTTTCCATATTCCTTAGTGAAAATTTAATGTGTGGATCAAAAATCACCATGTACTTTTATTACAGGTCTTATCTGATGTGTTTTGATTCTTTTTTTTTAATCTGAACTTATTTTCTGCTAACCGATATATAAAAGCAGGTATTTTTTCTCTTTCTGTATACTTAACCTTACTCATTTACACATAAATGTCAGCCAGACTAACAATAGAAGAAATGTTTCAAGATGAATTAATTTTTATTTTCATTTTTTTACTAAGGCTTCAAGTTCCCTGTAGAATTCTAAAATAACCTTTGCTAATGAGGATGTCTGATACTGTTACTATAAAAAATGAAACTGAAACAATGAAGGATTTAGAGGCAGCCATGAAAGATAAAACCAGAATTGAAAATCTTATCAAATCAGAAAACTATGGGAAGATTTTGGCAGAGAAGAATGAACATTGTATTGACAACAATATTGATTTTCAGGTAAACAGCATTTCTTTTTCAGACTACAAATACTAAGTATTCTATATATAGTTAGACTCCCTATAAATATTTTCAAGTTCTGGAAGGACAAGTTGATCATTTGAAAACATCCTACCAACTGGGTCATCTGAACTACTGGAGCTAAGCTCTTGGACTTGCTTGCATCATATAAAAATAGTGTTTTTTATTTATATGTGACAACTGTGTTTTTATCGACTTTCTACACTTTATTCCACCAGTTTTTTGAGAGCTCTGAATTTATACTACTAGTGCTTAAGAGGGGGAGAGAAATAAATAGATTGAAACTGTAGAGACTATTGGCGAGAAACAGCACTCGGGAGAAGCAATCAACCATTACTGAGAAAAGATGTTTGTGGCGGTAAAGTCATTTGAGGTATAGATATATGCAAAGCATATATGATTACTTAGAACTAAACCTTGAGAAGGCATTTATTTACAGGGACAGAAGAAAATGAATTGATCATTATGGATTAAAAGTAGTTCATTATTTCAGCAACTTCTTGAGCATTCAAAATATCTGTTGTTACTTGTAAATTATAACCCAAAAAAAAGTACTTGCAATTTTTTTGTTGTTGTTGTTGCTTTTTGAGTCACACCTGGCAATGCTCATGGGTTACTCCTGGCTCTGCACTCAGGATTCACTCCTGGCGGTGCTCGGGGACCATATGGGATGCTGGGGATCAAACCCAGGTCAGCCGCGTGCAAGGCAAACACCCTACCCACTGTGCTATCACTCTGGCCCCAGCAATGTTTTCTTTTTTTTAGTTCCCTGAGCTCTTCCTACTTGCAATTTTAAAACAGCTTTCTTCTTCTTCTTCTTTTCTTTTATTTTTTGTTTGTTGTTTTGTGGCCTCAGCCATTGGACTTAGTCTTCACTCTATGCTCAGGGATCACTCCTAATGAGGCTCGGGGAGCATATGGGTTGCCAGTAAATCAGACCTAAACAAGGCAAATATCTTACCCACTGCACTATCACTGCAGCCTCAACAACTTTTCTGTTTGTTTTGTGCTCAGGACTTACTCCTGGCTCAGTGCTCAGGTATCAGTCCTAACATAGCTCAGGGGAGCACATGAGATACCAGGATCACACCCAAGTTTGCTGCACGCAAGGCAAGTGTCCTACCTGCTGTATTATAGCTCTGACCTGCCACAACATTTTTTTGGGAGGCTGGGTAAATACCTCATGATATATGAGTTATGGAAATGAAACAAAGGGTCTGCTGAGTGAATTCATATATGACCTCTTGTGGCAACTCAGGGGTATTAGAAAAAGGTTAAAATAGCTAAACACAGCTACATGATATTTTCTGACCTAAGTTCAGAAGTCTTAGAATGTCACTTCACAGTCTTAGTATAGAAGTCTGTAAAATTATAGATAAAGGGAAGAACCCCCTTCTTGGTAGGAAAGATGTTTTCTATACAAACAAAACTTAGCTAAAAATACAGTGCTTTAACATTTTTGTTACAGTAGTCACCCGAATAGACAGTGTTCAGAAAAAACGCTTTTACCACTAAAGATCTTGAATACTATGAGCTAGAAATCATGCCTGAGAGATAATATAGCAGGTCGGGCATTTGTCTTGTCGGAGTACAAGATGACTCCCTGTCACTCAGCCAAGAGGAAGCAGTGAACATTACTAGGTGTGGCCGAATAACAAAAAAGAAAAGAAATTGGGAGAAATGGCATTTTTTCCTATCATTTTAGTAATAGCACTATTGAAGGAAAAAAAATTCCCATCCCTGCAGGCTTACTTCATGATGGCAGCATAGCAATTTCTTGATTGAAGTAGTGAAAAATCTATTGCATTAATGGTTAAAATAGTAAAATATTTACTCTCATTTTCTTTTCTCCTTGACATCTGTTCTTGTAGGCCACGCTTATCAACAAGTGAATAATTTGAATTATCGCATTTCCTATTATATCTACTGTGTTGCCCTTAACAATAATCTCAAGAATATTCTGATAACTGCTGTCAGATCATGGCCCATGATTAAAACAGGGAAATGGGCCCGGAGCGATAGCCCAGCGGGTAGGGCGTTTGCCTTGCACGCCGGCCTGTGCCGGCCTGGGTTCGATCCCCGGCATCCCATATGGTCCCCCCGAGCACCGCCAGGAGTGATTCCTGAGTGCAGAGCCAGGAGTAACCCCTGAGCATTGCCGGTTGTGACCCAAAAAGCAAAAAAAATAAAAAAAAAAAAAATAAATAAATAAATAAAACAGGGAAAGTTTGTGCTTATCCAAACATTTGTTGAAAGGCTACTTTTGTGTCGAGGAAATACTATAGTAAGCAAAACTGTTCCCCTACATAGTGTTCCATGTAATATTGAAGATTGAGAGGATTAAAAAAAGAGAACATGAGCATCTGGTTTTTATTAATTTGTTGCTATATATATTATTTATTGAAAAGTTTATAAATAATTTACATAGGAATATTGTGGGCCAGGGCTGTGGCTTATTAGAGTCTTGCCTTGCATGTGTGAGGTCTCAAAGTCAATCTTCAGTATGTCTCGCTTGCTCTCTCTCTCTCTTACACACACACACACACACACACACACACACACACTCTCACAGATTAAAACGTTGTGTTTTTTTATTCAAGATTTTGTTTTAGATCATAATCTTTAATGGAAGTTGTAGGATTGTTTTCTTATTTCTTAGAACTAATACAAATAAAAAAGTTAACTTTCTTATTTATTCTGAATCACTGGTAATATCCTGAATAATTGTGTACAGGATTTTGGCTTAGTAACTTTTGTACTGCCAAACACTACTCCTGTTATAAATCTTTAGTTATATTTTAGACTTTCTCTGATTATGAAGTATTTGGAAATTTGAGGTAGTGAGATCTCAGGTTACTAAGTCCAGAATAATTCATATTATACTAGTACTAATCTTTAGCATAGGTAAACAAAGAGGTGTTTGCTTTGGTTTCCTTTGTATAACTTACGTAGCCTTTTTTTTTTAATTTTAGGGATATATTTCTCAGATTAAATTGAGTAAATAGCTTTTGTTGAATTTTGCAGTAATTTATTTGAAATTTTTTCATGAGTTTATTAAAAAATTTAAACTCAACTTTGCATTCTTTTACAGTTGTATTTCTCTAACAAATGCAGTATCTTGTTGTTTTTATGTGCACTCTGGAGTATTTTAGTATAATCCTTTTGCCACAAAACTGTTGACATCTAGAGTGTCCAGTCTAAACTATGTTGGTAATCTAATTTGGGGGGACAAAAGAACTGACTTTTGTTAACAGCCTTAGATTCCAATATGAATGAGCATCTTCTGATACATACGAGTGAATTTTCCACACATGCAGTCAGTTGAACCCGGTGCCTCACACTGCAAAGTCTTTACCACACCCCTGCCTGACATTCTCAGTTGCTGTAATTGAAATGACAGCCTTATATATTATATATTCCAAATCTACAATTAGCAAGATTGAAGCAGTAGTCAAAAATCTGGGGCCAGAGTGATAGCACAATGGGTAGGGCATTAGCCTTGAATGCTGCCAACCCGATTCAATCACCAGCATCCCATATGGTCCCTCAAGCACTGCCAGGAGTAATCCCTGCGTGCAGAGTCAGGAGTAAACCCTGATCATTGACAGATGTGACCCAAAAGGCTAAAATAAATAAATAAAAACCTATTCCTTTCCACCTCCAAAAAAAAAGTCTCCCTCAAGATAACAACCCATAGACCTTATGACTTCACTGGTTAATTTTACCACACTTAGGGGCATTGGTGGGATTGTCAAACCTAGCTTTTGTGCTTGATAACATCCCCCAGCCCTGCTTGTGTCAGGTGCATGTTGGCAAATCCCTTAACTCATGTACTGTCTCTCCATCTCTCTATCAGACATTTACAGAATTAATACAGATACTACAAAACTTTTCCAGAGGGGCAGGAGAGATAGTATAGCGGATAGGACATTTGCTTTGCTTGCAGCTAGCATGGATTCAATCTCCAGCAGTGTCAAAAGTGATCCCTAAGTATGGCACCAGAAGTAAGCCCTGAGAACAAAAACCTCAAAAGAAATTTTTTTTCCAGAAATATTAAAGAGAAAATAACTTGTCCTAACTCAGGCTAAGTGACCAATAGCAAAATTAGGCAAAGAGATGCTAATAAAAATACAGAAGCATAGTAAAATGATTATACACAATGACCAAGGTTTATTCCGGAAAAAAAGGGTAGTTTGACATGACAATCAATACAATTAAAAAAGAAGAATCAGGCCAAGGAGATAGTACAGAGGGTAAGGCCTCCTTGCATGCGCTGTCCAGCTTTGATCCCTTATGATACCTCATATGGTCCCCTAAGCTTGCCAAGAGAAGTCCCTGGCAAGGGAGTACATGCTAAGCACAGCTGGGTGTAGCCTAAACCTATCTCACCTCCCACCGGAAAAACCTGAATCAGGGACAAAAAATACAATGGTGTTTTCTGGGCGGTTGGAAATAGAAATAGGGTGTTGCTATTTAATAGTCACACAATATGGATGTGGATGATGATGATAGTTATACAAGATTATATTTTAATACTAATAATTACATAAACTTTCAGCTGGTTCAAGATGGTAAATATTTATGACATGTATTTTTATAGAAAAAATGCAAGTTTTTAAATTTATGAAATAATTTCATTCCTATTTAAAGCCAGTCTGGTTGCCAAATTAATAATAAAATATAAAATAAAGATTATTTACTAAAAAATAGAACTTGCTTTCTCTGCCTTGCTGTTTTATGTACATGATGGATTTTTTTGTATATTATGTAATTCAGTTCTTTGTTATTTGAAATATGTGATTTTATTTGATGTCATTGGCAGTTTATAGTTAACTAAAGGAGTAGTGTGTTGGTTTTCTTTTACTACAAAATATGTTACTACAAACTTGACTTAAAACACCACCCAGTTATTAAGTCAGAGTTCTGTAGATTCAAAGTCAGGATTGACTCATCTCAGTTCTATGTTTCATAAGGCGAAAACCAAATGGCTGGTCAGATCAGGCCTTTATCTGAAACTCCAGAAATTTGCTTTCAGATTCATTCCAGTTGCTGGCAGATCTCCGCCCTTCCACTCAGATTTTGATAGATACTAATGCTGTTTCCAGTTCTTGGCATTGGTCACTAATGTTATGGTCACTCATGTTATGGTTTAATATTCTTCTATTAGGTATCCAGAGATGAGATAACTAAGTCATATAGAATTTGTTTTTTAGTTTTTTAATTTATTTTGTTATATAACGTAAACATAACGAACGGCATAACAAAATATTGTATACACTTACATTTTAAAATTTTTAAGAAGCTCTTATGGTTTTCATATTACTGCATCTATTTATATTCCCCAGTAGTATATATAAGAGTTTCCTGCTTTCCACATTTTCTATAACATTTGTTTCTTGTCTTTTGGATAATAGCCATTCTCATAACGTAAGATACCACACGGTTGTTTTTATTTGCATTTACCTCTAAGAGATTGTAAATATCTTTCTATGTTCCTGTTACCCTTCCATATGTCTTCTTTGGAGAAGTGTGTTCAGATCCCCTGTTTTAATTGTTGGATAAGAACACATATCTTTTTTCTTTATTTCTTTTCTCTTTTTAAAGAACAAAAAATTCTGTGTAATAGCCTAAAGTGCCCACAACAGCTATAGTTAAAAAAAAAGTGTCCGGTTCAGAGCCAGAAAGATGGTACAATGGGCAGGTTGCTGGCCCTGCATGCAGATGGCTAGGTTAGATCCCCCTACACCCCATATGTCCCTTGAACCCACCAAGAGTGATTCCAAGATAGAGTGAGGAGTAAACACTAAAGACTGCCAGGTGTGGCTTAAAAACTTAAACAAATTATCCAGTTCAGCCCCAGAAGTATGAGTTCCAGAGTTTGATGCCCAGAACCCCCACCCCCCAAAAAATAAATAATTAACTAAAATAAATAACAGCAAAGTTACAGTTGACAGTTTTGATAGTGCCGTTATTAAGAATTCTTTCTCTCAATCATAGAATGATAAGAATTTGCTCTTAACTTGGAAATAGAGGTATATTCTTTGGGAAGATATAATCCATCTGTAAAATTATTTTTTAAAATATACTGTTTCGTTGAGCCTATTCAAAAATCTGAGGATTATTACCAATAGTATATAAGCTTTTATATAAATTAAACTGAAATCTTGACCAGTGACATTTGGTGAAGGCTGAAGTTTAAATCCAATACAGATTTTTCCAGTTGGTTCTTTAATTAAAAAAAAATTGGGGAAGTTCATACCCACTGATGCTCAGAGTTACTACTCCTGAGGGCTCAGTACTCAGGAATTACTCCTGGAGGACTTGGGGGCCCATATGATGCTGGGGTTCAAACCTGGATTGGCCAGGTTACAATTAGGCGAGCAAATGCCCAACCCGCTGTACTCTCTGTCCCTTCTTTTAATTTTTTGAAAGGAACCTGTACCCTTGATACTTAATCACAGTTTTCCTTTCTGTTGTTTTCACCATTTTTATCTTCTGCATCTTGCCAGTATTCATCTGTAGCTTTCTTCTAACATTTTCCTTGTTTTGCTTGGCATATTTCTAGTCATTTGTTTAGATGTGAGTTGCCATAAGAAATTCTCTTTTGGGGGCCAGAGCAATAGCACAATGGGTAGGAAGTTTGCCTTGCATGCGACCAACCAGGATTTGATCCCCGGCATCCCATATGGTCCCCTGAGCACCGCCAGGAGTAATTCCTGAGCAAAGAGCCAGGAGTAACCGCTGAGCATCACTGGATATGACCCAAAAAGCAAAAAAAAAAAAAAGAAAAGAAAGAAATTCTCTTTTGAGGGGCCGGTTCGATGGTAGAGCGGGTTGGGAGTTTGCCTTGCAACTCGGGTTGTGGCCAACCTGGGTTTGACCCCCAATATCCCATATGGTCCCCTGAGCACGGCCAGAAGTAATTCCTGAGTGCAGAGCCAGGAGTAACCCCAGAGCATCAGCAGGTGTGACCCAAAAAGACACATAAAATAGAAATTCTCTTTTGAACATACTAAAAAGCATAATTAAAGATAGAAAACACCAGTTCGCAGAAGCACTTTTAGCACTGCCATATATGAACATAGGTCCTATTTTCTTTATTAAAAAAAATAAGCCACTTGAGATGTGGGTTTGACTTAGGGTTTGTTGGGTTTTGTTGTTGGGTTGTTGGTTTGTTTGTTTGTTTTTTCTGTTTCTTTTACTGTTGTAACTGCTGGTTTGTGACATGGTTATTCAGGGTCAAAATCCCAATAAAGCCATCAGCGCTCTCTCAGAACTTTAGGTTCACAAAGGGAAATAGGACTCACTGGTACAGAAAATTCTCATTTGGTTGTTCTACAGAAGGATTTTTCCAATTCATATTATAGTGTAACCTTTTAAACAATTAATCTAGGTATTAGGAATTTTTTTTTATCTATCTAATATTTGGTACAAAACTTGACTCCTTGGTTTTAATGGGTGTAACTTATAGATACCTGGACCTTCTACTGTTTGGGTTTGGGGTTGCACAGGTAAAACAGGAAGATAAGGGGCTAGAGGAATAGTAGAGTGGGGAGGGTGTTTGTCTTGCACACAGCCGACCTGGGTTTGATCCCTGGCATCCCATATGGTCCCCCAAGCACCGCCAGGAGTAACCCCTGTGCTTCTCTGGGTGTGACCCCAAAAGCAAAAAAATAATAAGGTAGTAGGAAAGAAAGTATGTTTAAAACCTGTTTGCTTCTGGTTTACATGCATTTGACTTGATTTTATAGATTAAGTCTTGGTGTTACCAACTGGAGTTGGTTGCCTCGCCAGTGTAACTACATCAGACTCCCAGAGTGATGATGTGGGAGTTACGATGGATATGCTGGCCTGGAAATCTGTCTCTTCCTTTCTGCTTCATTGATCAGGCAGATAAAACAGGATTCTGTCACTGATAAATGGTGGTGTCCGTCCTTCAGAGAGTGTTGACTCAGTAGAGAGGTCTTCTTACTCTGACTCCATATGCACTTGAGTCATTCTCCTTAGCAATGTTGGGATTTTTCTGCGTACAGCTACTTAAAATTTTCTGAGGTGTTTTTTGGGTGTTGTTTTGCTTTGGGTTTTTTTTTTTTTTTGTGGCTTTCCCCCCCCCCCCCCCCACCTTGGCTAAAGTGTAGTAAGTTTCAGAATTCTTAAATGTATTTCATTTTGTTGCTAAGTGATTACCCTTGGCCAGGGAAGTCGTATAGAGAGAGGTTAAGGCACTTCCTTGCATGCAGCTGCAGCCAAGACAATGGTTGGAATCCATCACATATGGTCTCCTGAGCATTGCCAAGCGTGGCCCCTGAGCTCAGAGCCAGGAGGGACCCCTTACCGTAGGGCCACAGTGATCCGTAAGCACTGCTACTTGTGCCTCCCCACACAACCACTCAAACAAGAGGGCACCTTAGAAATCCCAGTTAGTTAACACAGACTTTGTGACCCTTTACTAACGCTTTCTTTGGGAAAGGGTTAGCAAGAAGTGCAACCCACAGAGACTTTTAGAGAATGTTGTACAGATGTGCTTTTGAGGAAAATTAGTACTATTTTGCTTGAAGCCAACTTTGATTTCATAATTTTCCATAGTTGATACAGTTGGTTTCTTTCTGGTTTGGGGTTATTAATAAGAAACAAACTTTAACTCAGTAATGAAATGTAATATGAATCTTTCTTGTGTATTCAGCGGCCATTGCAGTCATTTGGACAGACAGGAAAGAGGTCTAAGGTACAGTAAATATTTCGTGCCGGCATGCCAAGGCCTTCCTTCATGCGTGATGAACCCTTGTTTTCATATAGTGCTGCATCGAGTTTACCTTTGTCATATTTTATTTGGGGCAGAAAGCTTATTATGTTTTATTTGGAATTTTTGTCTTGCTTAGTCGCTTTTGTGCATTGCTTCTGTATCATTAATGGTTCTTTATCTATAGAGAAAATGGTTTTCTGACCATTCTTTGAGCTCAAAACTGGAATTATTCCCATTCCTGCAATTGCTATAAATTTCAAAACTGCATTGATTATTTTCCCTCTGAACAGTTTTGATGCTATTTAATGGTATGTTTAACTTGCACATTTCATCTACTTTTATACTTGGCAGAAACTATCAACTTGATTTCTAGGGGGCTTTTGGATAGTGCCCTAGATTTGTGAAATGTAGTGTTAATTTTAAATACTTTTCTCTAGTCAAGCTCAAAGTTAAAGCTAGTTCGGAGCCTTGCAGTGTGTGAAGAATCTCCACCACCCACTACAACAGAGCTATCACAGGAGAATCAGGTAAAAAAAAAAGAAAGAAAGAAAAGAAAAAAATGTTAATTACAGTCATGGTGGAATAACCTTCCTGGAGATTTTTTTTTCATAATTTTTAATAAGATTGTGCATGTATGTGTGTTATGAATGGTGGTTTTGTTTTTAATAATTTTACACACCTGATACATGGCACTCAAGATACAGAGAAAAATTGTAAAACCTTTCTTGCTTCCATCTTAAGTGCTTTGGTTTCTCTCTGAATAGACTTAGGCAATACCTAACTGAAATAGTACTTTAAAGTAGTTCTAAGTACCATTGAGAAGTTACAAAGTTAAGTAGTACTTCAGTGAATCTGATTATGATGAAATTTCCTTGACTTGTTTTTGCTTTCAGAAATTTGGCAAGCACTGCTTTGTACATGAAGAAGAAAGTACTCATGTGTAAAGCTTGCTATTTCATTTATGTGAATGCCTTGTTTTCAGTTTAGCTTGGTTCTTACTCCTAGTTATCTATTACTTAGAACTTCTCGGTGCCTTTGTAGGTTAGATGAGGTTCAAGCAGTTTTAACCTTTTTTTAATGCTGTGATGTTTGTTGCTTTTCTGTTAGGCTCAGCCACAAATGATCTTTGTCTTAAGGTACATTTGGGTATTTATACAGAAGTATTTTTGGACCTCTACAATAGTGCAGTGGGTAGGACACTTTCCTTGCATATGGCGAGCCAGTGTTTGATCTCCTGTACCCCATATGATCCCCCAAGCCTGCCAGGGGTAAGCTCTGAGCATCACCAGATGTAGCAAAATAATAATAATAGTAATAATAATAATAATAATAATAATAATAATAGTAATAATCCCATGCCTAAAAAAGAAAAAAATCACCATGACAGGCTGTCTGCCCCTGTCTCTCTCCCATACATTCTTTAAATCAAGCAAAAAAAAAGTGCATGCTGTGACTTAGAAGATGATGGCCTCTGTGCTTGATGACAGTACATTGGGTAGACTGCCTTGCACCCAGTTAACCTGGATTCAGTCCCCAGGAGTAAGCTCTGAACACCACTGGGGATTCCTAAAAGCCATGTCCCCTACCAGACCCCCCAAGAAAGATGCCCTCCCACAAAACCTACTATAGATACTTAACTTAGTTTATGCATTTAAAATATGGGTTTTTTAGAAGCATTACATTGGGACTGAGGAAATAATGCAACAGTTAGGACACATGCTAAGCACATGACCTGGTTCATTTTCCAACACATGCTCCCTCGGGCATCTCTGTTTGCAACTCTGAAGATCCATGCCACCACCAGGTGTGGCCCTGGAGGCCCCACCACTGTTACATGGCCCAAGTAATCTTCAGCAACATGAGGCCATTTAACATTGCATCCTTCACCCTTTGCATGGAATTGCCAACCCAGGTGTCTAAGAATTGCAGGTGCAGCTTCCAAACCTTGGAAATCCCAAACTAAACATTAAAAAAAATAATAAGGCACTATTCTTTTGTGTTTCCAGTAAAGAAAAGGAAGATTTTAAAATAATTTATTGTCAAGGAAAAAAAATGCTTTAAAATCTATTTCCTTTAAAATTCTTTTGTGTGTCAGGAACATGAGGTTCCTTTTTTTTTTTAACTTAAGCTCTAGGGCCAGAGCGATAGTAGAGGTTAAGACCCTTACCTTATACTTGACAAAGCCTGCTTTGATCCCTGGCATCTCATATTGTTCCCAGAGTACTGCTAGAAATGACCCATGAGCACTGAACCAGAAGTAAGTTCTGAACACTGTTAAGTATGGCTCAAAAACAAACCAGAAAAAAAAAAATTTTTGGTGTCCTTATTTATTTTTACAAAGTTGTTCACATAACAGACATTCAGTATTCCAACTCCAGTTGGAATACCACCAGTGTACCTTCCCACAACCATTTCCAGTTTTCCCATCCACCCCTTAGACCTGCCCCTACAGTGGACCCTCAAACCAGAAAAATTTTTTAACTTTGCATTATAGAAAATCTCTGCTTTTATGTTTTTTCCTATAAAATAGATTTTAGAAAAGAAAAAAATGGCCAAGCACAATAAGGGTACTTTACAAAATATGGCCTGCAGAACAGTTCCTGCTCCAACCTTTGTCTTTTACATGTGTCTTGATAATCCTGAAGTGGTGTTATAACGGAGGAAGAAAAAGATTAAATGTAGTTGTTCTTTGGGGGTAAAAAATTCTTTTTCTCAGTTCTTTTGTAGAAGTCATTGTAATGCTTCAGGTGGAGAAGAGTCATTTTCTAAAATTATTTTCTTCATTTTCTTGACCAAATTGGTTTACTATCTTTGTTTCATGAAATAGTTCCTTCAACGAGTCTAAGAAGATAAAAATCAGACTGTCTTGTGACTGTTATTCCAGAAAAAGTTTTTTTTTTGAGAAAAACTGTAACATGATCTTTGGTTTTACTAAGTACATTTTATTTTACTGAAACATATGGGACAGGGAGGCTCTCATCCTGCTACCTAAATTTAGCTATTGATGGCATGAGAAAAAATCAGTATCAGGAGTACATGTTACATATTAATGTAGGTATTTTTTATTTCAGATCATTTATGGTAAGGGTTCGACATGCTGAGTTATATGAATTAAGGTAGTTATGCCACAGCTTATTCGTTCCACTTTGTACATGCTCAGTTTCTCTTTGATGTAATTTTTTATGTTCCTTTACTTCTGAACAAAAAAATAATCCTTTGACTGAATTTTATTCTACCTTTGAGTTAACTATCTGAATAAAAATTTGAAAATAAGTTATTTCTTAAGAAATGTGCTAGTATCTAATATTTGATGTTAGAGACACTTTTCAGCTTTCTTCAGGAAAAACAATGCTTCAGCATTAGCCTAAAATTTGTCATTCAAAAAATTTCAGATAAAAGGAATATCACTAGTATCTGACTAGCTCCTGTATGAGGGAAGAGACCTGAGTTGCCTGTCAGTGTTAGAGCGAAAGGATTTATAGCGCACTATGAAAACTGTGCTATCATTGCAGCAAGTACACTAAGTTACTAGGTTTTCAAATGTAGTGCATCTTGATAAAATTGCTTTATAATGTGAATCAAATAGAATTGTTTAGAAATGAAATTGAATCCCATAATAGAAGTACCTTTTAGGAAAGCTGTGTGAAATTTTGAACTCCAGATTCTGTAAGTTACCGTGAGTAAAGGAATAGAAATTGTACATCAGGAAGACTAAATCTTTCACATCTGTAGTAATGGGATTCATTCATCTCTATATACTTTCTGGTTATGAACAGAATATGGACGTTTACTAGAAAATGAATAAGGGGAACAGCATACTCGTTGATGAACATATATTGATTAATGTATGAAGTTTGGTAATAAGAAAAGGAAGAGAGGGCATAAAACAGCTTTTCTTTTATTTAAATTGCCAGTACGTCGCTTTTGCCTCAAGATTTTTAAGCACAACTTTGAATTGATAAGGAATGAGAAGCAGAATTGAAAGATGAAAATAGCAGTCAGTAGCCTACTAGGAAAATATATAAAAATTCTGTCAATAGTTCAAAAAGGAATATGTGACTAAAACTTTAATAGAAATTCTGGTGGCTGTAAGTTTGAGACTACTATGATATATATCCTCTTTGATACTGACTTCCTACATTTACCAAAAAACCCTGAGTAATTGATGCTTTTGTCATTAAATAATGACAGGTATAAATTAGTCTATGAATAGGCTACAACTTTATCTTTTGTAGAAATGAACTGAAAATTACTCAGTCTTTATCATTTTGCTTAAATAAGCTACATGCTTTTTTACTTTTTGATTATATGATTTAATTTTCAATAATTCTTTTGGGTTCTGAAGTGATTGTAATGACATTAGATTGTTTTGAAAATAGAATACAGCATTTCTTTTTTTTGTCTTACAGAATGTGGTTACTTTTAAATATTTGCATATCTAAAAATAAAACAGTTTTGTTTGAAACAATTTTGTGGTGATTAAAGGAAGAATAGTGACAAGTCATTAGGAAATAATAAAAATTGAGAATTTGATTTGGGAAAGCATACTCTTTAGCAATTGTATTTTTCTTTGGCAAGAGTAAAGGATTAGGGGCCTGAGTGATAGTACATCAGGGAGAGTGTTTGCCTTGCAGGGCGGCCTGCGTGGGTTTGATCTCTGGCATCCCATATGGTCCCCTGAGCAGAGCCAGGAGTAATCCCTGAGCATTGCCAGGTGTTACTCCCCCTCTCAAAAAAAAAAAAGTAAAGGAATACATTGTAAAGGATACTCAAATTTTAATTAAGTATTTGCACTCAAATTTCTCTTGTCATAGTTGATGGTGATTATCATTCTATCATTTAGCTGAGCATTTGTGTTGGAAACAAGGGTAAGAAGGCTCTGATACTGTGGGGATTGACAATTAGAGGCATTTAAACTAATTTAGAAAGCAGATATTTTCTCTAATATTTTGAGGATGTATTTCAATTGATAATTGAACTAAGAACATTGATTTCATTATTTTCTATCAAGATTTTGATTAAAAAACTTTAAGTTTTATTCCAGTAAAGAATCTGATTACATAAAATAAAAATCTTTGTCCTTTATCTCCATATGATTTTGTGTTTCTAAAAGTGACCAATATGGTATTAAGTAAATCACGTTATTATTTTTATGTAATTTTTTCTTCCAACAGGAGAAAATTCAGATCCAGTTAACACAATCATTTGAAAAAGACGAGAAACCCTCAAAAGATGAAGCAGAAAAAGAAAAAGCCAGTGAGAAGTTGCCCAGAAAAATGTTATCAAGAGGTTTGCATTTTATTTGTTCAAATTTGATTTCAGTTTCACTACCAATAATACCATCCATTAGCCCCCAAATAAGCAAATCTATTGTAAATTTATAATATACAAATATAATCAGAATTATACAGAACAGATTAGAGGAATAATACAGTGTCTGTTTATCAGGCAAAACAATTCTGTACATTAGTAAGATGTTTTAGCCAAAATAGAATACATGCCAAAGTCACTAAGAAACGGAACTTTCCATCCTTAATTTTTCTCCCTCTCATAATAAAGTACTGAAATCAAGGTTTGAATATTGATCACACTAAAAGTATTATTAATTTAGGCTACATAGAGCTGATGCCAAGTTATTCAGTATATGGCAAGTATATTCTTGGAAACCCAGAATTTTATCTTTCATAACAAATTTTAAGAGCCTTTGCTATCATTTGGCATTGTGTCAAAAATGCCTTTTTATTTTATAAATTTGTACATCCTGTTATGTTAACTAAACATCATACATGTATTACAATAAGGGAATGAACTAAATAGTTTTTTTCTTTGTTTTGTTTTTGTTTCTTTTCCCATGTTTTAGTATCTTGAAAGCAAGACTTTAGAGGTAGACCTGATCAAGCCTAATTAAATGCTTCTTACAAACTGAAATTCATATCAAAATTTTTGCTTAGAAGTCATGTTTGAGCATGAGGATTCTGATATAAAATAATCTTTAAAGAATTAATTGTAGTTAAACTGGCATGTGTAGAAGTAACTCAAGAATGCATGTAGATGTGGTATAACCCATATCTTGCTCTTTATGTAGAGGTAGAAAATTATGATCATAATACTTTTATCAACATTCCCTTTTCCTATTTTGCCTTTTTCCCCCTTTAATGTGGGGCATCTCATTTAATTTAAGATATGCATCATGTGTACAAATTAAAGGGATTTGTTTTCAAACAACTTTATTCTGGGTTTTTGTGTTGTTTTTTTAGATTCCAGTCAAGAATACACTGATTCAACTGGCATAGATCTACATGAATTTTTAGTAAATACATTAAAAAACAATCCCAGGTAAAAACTAAATCTATAAGGTTACATTGCGTCTAGAGTACCATAACATTGCGATACATGTCGTCATTACTGAGTTATATATAATATTACAGTAAGATTGTGATAGTTGAAGTACACTGGAAACATTTTTATTTCTTGGGGTTAAGGTGTTACCTGTCTGATACCATATATAAATATCTTTTTGTATTATGCTTGTCTCTAGGACACAAAGATAATTCAATCTCTGGGAATTTGGAGAAATATAGAGTCACCAAAGATAAAAGAGAAACTATTGATCATGAAAAATATAAAGTAAAAATACATAGTTCAAGAATTGAAGGGCCGGAGCAATAGCACAGCGGTGCGGCGTTTGCCTTTGCACGGGTCAACCCGGGTTAGATCCCTGGCGTCCCATATGGTCCCCTGAGCACTGCCAGGAGTAATTCCTGAGCGAAGAGCCAGGAGTAATCCCTGAGCATCACCAAGTGTGACCCAAAAAGCTAATAATAATAATAATAATAATAATAATTATAATAATAATAATACATTAAAAATATTGGAGAGATAACTAAGGTTGGTGAAGATGTTTTTCTCACACATAGCCAACTCTATGGGAGTTTGGGGAAATACAGAATCACCAAGATATTTTGGCTTGAGATAAAAGAGTAATTAACATAGGTAAGACAGAAAATGGAACAGTGTGCTAACAATTGTCGAGGGTACCAATGCCAACCTAGAACTGAGCATTAAATAGAGGCAAAAGGATACACATGACAACCCTTTAATGTATGTTCTGCAATCCATGGTCTGGGGGGGAAGGAAAAGAGGAAGGAAAAGAGAAAGAGAGAGAAAGGGAAAGAAATAAAGAACCTGCCATGGAGGAGGGCTGGGGGGAGAGGGAGGGAACCGGGGACATTGGTGGTGGGAGATGGGCACTGGTGGCGGTATGGTGCTGGAACACTGTATGACCTAAACCCAAATATGAACGTTTTAATTGTATATCTTTGTAATTGTAAAAATAAAAATAAAAAAGAACATAAGCAGTTGATCAAAAAATAAATAAATAAAATAAAAATAAAAGTTCCTACAAATAAACCATATACACATTTAAAAAAGGGGGAAAAAAAGAGTAATTAACCATGAAAAATTGAAATAAAAACATGTACCTCAGGGCTGGAGAGATAAAGGTTTGAGTGCTTGCGTTATACACAGCCAACTCCAGTTTTATTTCTGGCACCATATATTGTCCCCCCGGGTGTAGCCCAACCCTCCTATCCCAAAATATGTGTGATGTATATACATGTAGGTGCATATATGTATGTGTATGCATATATACATATATACCTTGCATAGAGCATTCATCTAAATAAGATAATAATGGATTTATTTTTACACATTTTTTTATTTTGTTTAGGTGCAGAATATTGTTTCTTCTTGCTGCATTTATAAATCTTCAGTCCAAAGATTTTTAAGATTCTTTATATAAGTCACTATATGAAATCTTACAATCTTCCAGAATGCTAGACAGATTTCAATTTTGGGGCGGGGTCTTTAATACCTTTGCGTTAACACTTTTTGTCTTCATGGAATAATCTTGTCCAGAAACTAACCAACAGTTCTGAGGATAGAGAACTCCAAAGATAAAACAAACAACCCTTCTCTAGATGTTAACTTCCTAGAATAATAGTTTTTTTAAAATACACTGAAATTAAAAAAAAAACCCACTGGGTATAGTCATATAGAAGAAAGTACCAGCACTGTCTTTATATTACTGAAGCAAAGTTCATGTGAAACTTTAAGATAGCTTTTATTTTCATTCAGGATTTATTGTATTCAGTACAATACTTATTTTCTACTAACTTTTACCATTAACCCAAAAATAAGAGGAGGAGGGAGAGGGAGAGCAAGGAGATTGCTTCAGTGCATTATGCTAGGTAGCCTCACTAGCCTAGGAGAATAATAAAGGACTCCCATGTTTGGAGGAAAAAATGAATGTTAGAAGAGTTTGTCTGAAAGCAAAATTCTGTTTGAAGCTTCAGGTTTAAAATCACCCGATAAAACATGTTTACTGTTGATTTTTTTGCTAGCATTAACTCATTTTATGAGATTTCTCTGGAAATGTAGAAAGCAGATCAAATAACAGATCTGATATACTGACTTCTAGACAACTATGTGGGTCGTCTTTCATTTGTATTCTCATTTGAGGGGATCTCTATAGTGTTTACTTGGGAGCAGACATTACCGTCTTGGCGTAATCAGGCTTGGGGCAGAGAGCACATCCAAAAGCACTTGAGGACTGCTCCGCTTTGGTGATTGGTGGTTGCTTCAGACTAGAATGTGGGGCTCCCATATGCGGCGTATGCACTGCAGCCCTTTGAACTATCTCCTCATACCCTTGGCATAGCTCTTTGTCCATACAGTTTCGGAGACAGAACTGAATGATTTCTCGAATTACTGTAGTTTTAAGATTCTGTGAATACCTGCCCCTCCCCTTGTGCACAGGAACTTTTACAGTGCAGTCAGTACTATCTCTTGACCTTGTGCTTGGGGCGTGGTCATGGATATTCTTTGGGGGATAGTGCCATTAATTTGTTACAGCCAAGATGTACTAAATAAGACTCTAATGGTAGAAAAGGATTACATGTAGATCCTCCCTGGAGACCTGATTTATTTTACATTTTGGATGACTTAGGCTTATTTTGACTTCCATTGGAAAAACTCCCAATCTTAAGACTATATAATAACTATATAAAATGACCTGGTAATTCCTTGCTTTCTAAGTTAGTATAAGTAATGTTTGTATTTCTCAGCTACATATAGTCCCATCTCTTCACCAGCCGTGAATTCCCATAGGCATATACCTGCTGTTAAGGGCATTACATGTACTTAGGCTTTCTGTTTCTATAGTGTTCAGCATGATAACAAAGGCGTTAGCCTAACTAAAGATAAGTGTTCCTGCTACTTTTTTAGTTTTATTACATAAGGTAGTAAAGACTAGTAACATATATTCACTCATATAGTTGCACCGAATTTGGTAAATAAATACAAATTTATAGAAAGTGCTCTGTTGATAATTGTTCAAGGTGGGTGATGGCTACATTGAAGTTCATTACACTTTTCTTTCTTTGATGTATTAAATATTCTATCAAAAAACTTAATCTTTTCAAAATGCAGTTGAATAAATAAATCATGTACATATTCACATAATCAAACTGTGATAGCCATCAAAAGATTGTAGGGGCTAGACCTGTGTAGCATTAAATAAATTTTTATTATTACTTCAGTGTTTACATATAAGAATCTTCATATTTTTGTTTCAGGGACAGAATGATGCTGTTGAAATTGGAACAAGAAATACTAGATTTCATTGGTAATAATGAGTAAGTCAAGACATTTAACAAGAAAACAAATTTTCCACACAGATATCCTAGACATACTAACTTAATTTTTTCCCCTACTTCTAGGTCTCCACGTAAAAAATTTCCCCCAATGACATCTTACCATAGGATGCTATTACATAGAGTAGCTGCCTACTTTGGATTAGACCACAATGTTGATCAGAGTGGGAAATCTGTCATAGTAAACAAAACTAGCAGTACAAGAATGTAAGTACAGTAAAAATGCAGTACATTGTTGTATTTTTTGTGTGCTGATGAGTAATTATACTATGTTTTTTCTACAGCACCTTTTATCTAAGGTTTCTGTGTTTTACCAGCCTAATTTAAGCGTCATGATAATCTCATACCCCCCCAAGTGCATTTACCTCTTTAGATACAAAATATACCAGAGAAAGCAGATACCCAAAAAAAACAAAAAAGATTAGTTTTTTTGTTGTGGTCTGGTTTTTATTTTTGGGCCACACCTTGGCAATGCTCAGGATTTGCTTCTGGCTCTACACTCAGGAATTGTCCTGCGTGGTGTTGAAGAGCACCATTTGGGATGCTGGCAACTGAACCTGGGTCGGCCACAGGCAAGGAAAGCACCCTACCCGCTGTAGTGTCACTCCAGCCCCTGGTGACTAGCAAATCACAGAATCATACAATTCTGTGTAAAATCAAAATGATGTTCGATAATAATTCTCTAATGGATATATAATTTAGATAGTTATGACCAACCTCAAAAAATTTTAAACTCATATTTAGTCTTTATATGGTTTATCATGCTTTCCACATATTTTGTTCTTTGCCCACCACAAATTTTGAGAAGTTAGAACTGTTGGTACATTATTATCTATAATATGTGTTTCCCTGATGAGTATACCATTGATTCAGGATAACATTTAGGTATTTAAACTTTCACTTGAAAAAGTGGTAACTCTATAGTGTTAGTGAAATCGTCAGTGTTGGTGTCTGGGGAACAAACGCCCCAATGCTCAAGCATCTAAACTTATAACATACACAGTTATAAGTATCTCGTCTTATTAGTAAAACTAATCCTAAAGGAAGTTCAGCTAAAATTTATGCTGAGGTGATAGTGATCTGCTTATTAAATAATTTCCTCTGATCAGTTTCATATATGGCAACAGTGACTGTGTTAATAAACAATAGCCTCTGTCAGGTGCTTTCACTCTCTTCAGTTCCTTGGGGTTTTTGTTGTTGTTGTTGCTGTTGTTGTCTTTGTTTGGGCACCGGGATTGAATGCAGGGCATCCATTGTGCGCTTGAGCTGCGTCCCCAGAACATCAACTGCTCATTTTTGTTGCCTTTCCTGATTGCAGACCTATAGAGTCTTACATAGGAAACATTCAACTGGCATGGTTATAGTTACTTTTGTTTTGTTTTTGAAGGCGAAAAGGTCTTTATTTTTTTTTCATCATAAGATTTTATAGCATTTGGGTTCAGATGAGTAGTTTGTTTTCTTAAATAATTTATTATACCACCGTGAGATAGGCATTTACAAAGGTGTTCATGTTTGGGTTTCGGTCGTACAGTGTTCCAGCACTCACCCCTCCACCAGTGCCCATTTCCCACCACCAGTGTCCCCGATTCCTCCTCCCTCCCTAGCCTGCCTCTATGGCAGGTTCTTTCTTTCTTCTCTCTCTCTCTCTCTCTCTCTCTCTCTCTCTCTCTCTCTCTCTCTTCACCCCTCTCTCTCCTCCTCTCTCTCTCACACCCTTTTTTTACACATTGTGGATTGCAATATATACTTTTAGAGGTTATTCAGTGTATATTTTTGCTTATATTCAATGCTCAATTCTAGGCTGGTATTAACATTTTCGACGATTATACCACACTGTTCCGTTCTCTGTCTTACCTAACCTCTGACTCCAAACATTTGTGGTAGATTCTACGCTTTGACAAGACCTCCCTGATTCATATGTTGCCTGTGTACACACACACATTTATGTCATGCAAATAAATACAGTCATTCTATATCTCTCTTTTTCCTTCTGGCTAATTTCACTCAACATGAGCCTCTCCATGACCATCTTTTTATAGGCAAATTTCATAACTTCATTTTTTCCTAACAGCTGCATAGTATTCCATTGCGTAGATGTACCAAGGTTTCTTTATCCAGTCATCAGTTCTCGGGCATACTGGTTGTTTCCAGATTCTGGCTATTGTGAATAGTGTTGCTATGAAGATAAAAAGTGCAGTTGGTGTTTATTTTTGCCTTTAGTCATAATAACTATAGTTAGTTTTCTTTCATTGCAAATAGTTTGTCAAATGATTATATTAGTAGCATCGTGTATTTCTAAATGATTCTACTTCTCAAATTACTGCATATTTTTATGTTTGAACAGGATTCTGTCTTTCTTTAGGAATTTTTACCTGAAAATATGAATCTGATTTAATTTTCCTGTTTCTGTTCCTTAATTTTCAAATATCTTCCTCTGCTAGTCTTTCCCTAATTAGCTATGTCTTGTCTAATGTAGGATAATAACACTACAATGTAAGGTGGACCAAAGGTGACCACTACCTTTCAACATTACTCAGAGCAGCTGAACACCCAAGCATATAACATTAGCAGGCATTTTGACTAATATTTCGACTGATAACTCTCTAAGGTTTTCAATACAGTGTGACATTAATTATCTGAACGCTGTGAATGATGTCAGAAAGTTTTAGGGTTCGTTTTCTCAAGATAATAAAAAATTAAACTTACCACAAATGTTTCTGATGTCCTTAAAGAATGAATATATAGCAGATATATCTGACATTTCAGATCATTGAAGTTACACTGTATTATATTATATTATATTTCTGGAATATGAAGGCTATAGGTCAGAAAACCTTAGAGATCTACTCCACATTGAATAAAAACAAACTTGCCTTTTCCTCATAGGCAGATTACCCGCTCCAGCCTTGAACCAGTGGTGTTGTGGAGGTCAGCAACCCGGTGTCCACTGGGGTGTCTCAATGGAGCGGGAAGTTGGCGATTGCAGGGCAGTAAATTCAGGCATCTATAAAAGAAAGAGGTAAGACAGTCTTAAGGTTAGCCGAAATGCCTGCCAGTGCTATTAGTTGTGGGAGTCCAGCTGCTCTTAGAAAAGTTGTCAGGCTCTTGGTTAAACCATATAGTCCACTTTGGACCAACAGCCTCTCAAGTATATATGCCTGTGAAGAAACACAATGTGACTTAGAACATCAACAAAAATAGATTATTGAGGCCTGTAATAGTTAAGCTATAAAGTGCAAATGTATAAGCTGTGAGTTCTATCCCTGATACTGTCCCAAGTATCCCAGCAGTGCTGCATCTAAGTGTGTGACCATCAGAATTTTAAGTGTTTAACTCTTGGCAAGTGCCATAGCCAATCACAGGACCCTGGCACACACTGCAACCAAAGCAGATATCAGCAAAGAAACCAAGTAAATGTGATCCCTTTTCATCACAGAAACTTCAGTAGCAAAAGAGAAGGACAGTCTGGGGTTGTCATATATTTTTTCTATAGGTCGTTATATTTTTTCTATAGGGGCTGGAGTAGTAGTCCAGTGGCTAGAATGTTTGCCTTGCACACAGCCAACCTGGGGTCAATCCCGGCATCCCATATGGTTCCCAGCACCACCAGGAGTAATTCCTGAGTGCAGAGCCAGGAGTAGCCCCTGAGTATTGCTGGGTATGACCCAAAAAGAAAAAAAGCAAACATATTTTATATATTATATATATATATATAAATATATATATACATACATACATATATACATACATACATACATACATACATACATACATATACATACATATGTGTGTGTGTGTGTGTGTGTATAATTTGATTTTTTTTTAAATAGTTGCTGCACGGGGATCCGGAGCAATAGTACTGATAGTACTGAGGGTAGGGCATTTCTCTTGCATGCAACCAACCTGGGTTTGATCCCCAGTATCCCCTATGGTCCCCCAAGCTCCACCAGGAGTAATTCCTGTGCAGAGTCTGCAATAACCATTGAGCATCACTGTGATCCATAAAACAAACAAACAAAAAAAGAGTTGCTACACATAAATAGGTCAGTCCTGTGGCAGAAGTAATAACAAATTGCCTTTTTTTTTCCCCCTTTTTTGGGTCACACCCAGCAATGCTCAGGGTTACTCCTGGTGGTACTCAGGGGACCTTATGGGATGCAGAGGATTGAACCCGGGTCAACCGCGCAAGGCAAACGCCCTACCCACTGTGTAATCTCTTCGGCCCAAATTGCCATTGTTTGTTAACTAAAGCTAGAAGCGGTCTTTCAGACTCCTAAGGAAAATAGTCTTTTCTTCATCAGCTTGCTTATGAAACTTTTTGCTTTTTCCCTTCTGTGTATAGCTGTATATAAAAACTTTTAACTCATTCACATATCTAAGCATATTCTCTCTACTTCTTCCTTCGTTGTTTTGGTGGTGTTGGAATGATTGGGGTGCTTACATGCTGACTGTGGTGGTACTTATTGGGGTTCTTATATGAGGTACTAGTGAGGTTTGCACTCTTTAGTTGCACTCTATGCACACCTGCTCTCCAGGAGAATCACTCTTGGTTTGAATAAGCACAGAAGTTGAGCACTTAACTAATTAAGGTTGGTCACATATAAGTCAAATACCTTAACCATGTTCCCCTGTACTGTCTGTACAGTGAAGTTATTTTTTTTTTCAATTTCTGGAGTCAAGCCTGGAACCTCATGTACCACTGATTCACTTCCTGGCCCTTGGATTGATTGATTGATTGATTGATTGATTAATTGATTGATACATATTTTGGGGTCATAGCTGGCTGTGCTCATAACTTACTCCTGCTCTGTGCTTAGGGATCATTCCTCGCAGTAGTCAGGGGAATATGTAGTTCAAGAATCAAACCCAGGTCAGCTGTGTTCAAGTCCCTACTTGTAGTATTGCTCCATTCCTCTGCCCCCCTACCCCCTGTGTATTTTTAAAGCAGAGAGCTTTAGCTTAGATTATGTGTTTGGTTTTTGTTTTTGTTTTGTTTTTTGTTTTGTTTTGTTTTGTTTTGTTTTGTTTTGTTTGGGGGCTGCACGCAGCTGTGCTCAGAACTCCTGACTTTGCACTCAGAAATAAAGATGGTGAAAGCCCCAGGCCCGTATGGACTGGGCATCAAACCCGGGTCAGCCATGATAAGGCAAGAGCCCTACCCTTTGTACTATCACTCCAGCCCCTTACTTTTGAATATTTTGCATAATTTTACCCCAGACATATGTTATACTTTAAAATCTGCTATATCGAGACATTAAAAAATTATTTCAATGTTATATGTAATTAAATATTTGGTCTCAGTTTGCTGAAAATGTCATTACTCTAGTTTACTGCATTTAGAGTATTTTTAAGACATTAACACACTTTTTAAAAAAATAAAATAAAAAAATACTTAACGGTCCAATTAGACTTTCCTTATAGCCCCTGAACAGGTTCAGAAGAGTGATTCCAGTTTTTAAAAAAGACAATATTAAGTCACAAGATAAGAGCATTCTATTTAATTTTAACGAATTCAGTTCTTTTTGAAACTGAATATATTCAAGGACTGACTCTTCTGGATCTCACTGGAAATGGAATATTTGGAAGATCAAACTGTGTTAAGACTTTAAATTCATGGGGCAGAGATTTAGTACAGTGAGTAGGGCACTAGCCTTGCCTGCACCCTACCCAAGTTGGATCCCCAGCATCCCATATGGTTCTGAGCCCAGCGGGAGTGGTACCTAATAGTGAGCCAGGAGTAACCCCTAAGCACCGCCAAGTGTAGCCCAAAAACAAAAAGACTTTAATGATTAACTTAATCAGTTAGTTACAACTTAAGCCTCAAAGAAAGAACTTTTGCTTTTCTAGTCAGCTTAGTGTAATAAAGGAGATGACTCAGAGGGTAGAAACATCTTTGCGTTTGGGAGCCTTTATTACTTCCCCAGCATCACTGGCAGTAAACACCAAGAAAGGAGTAACAATCAGGCACAACCAGATGTTACACCAAAAACCAAAAAAAAAAGTTTTAGTTAATATAAAACATAGATGTACTGTACTGTAATTAAGGGAACTTGATTGCTTTTGGAATAGTCTCTTCAATTTTAGTTCACTCACAAGCTATTTTCTTTTCAAATAACACTAAGCCTAAATTTTTTACTCTATAGATTTAGAGCGACAGTGCAGAGGATGTACAGACTTTGCTTTTGACTTACCTGTCTCCAAGCATGGCTTAATGATACGCTTTTACTTAGATATATAGTAAAAAAAAAAAAAAAACTCTTCTGAGTAATCTTTCTTGTTTGTTTTAAATGCTGTTCATCTATTTATTTTGGCTTCCAGAACAATACTCTGAATTAAGGTACAGTATGTTTCCTACTTACAAATGTAGAAACTAGGGAATAGCAAAGTTAAATAACTTATACAAATCTAAAACAGTTAAAGTGATAAGCTGAATACTTTGACAGAAGCAACCAAATCCAGAGCTCACACTATATTAGATGTGAGTTAAAAATCATATGCTTTCGGGCACTCATTTTTTATGCATTATTGTGAGTACAAAATGAGATAACAGTAACTTTTATTACCTTTTACTATTTTTATTTCCAGTAAAATATATATATAATTTTCCTGTAAATAATGTGTCATTTTGTTCCTTATTTTTCAGACCTGATCAGAAATTCAATGAACATATTAAAGATGATAAAGGTGAAGACTTTCAGAAACGATATATCCTTAAGAGAGACAACTCTAGCTTTGACAAAGATGATAACCAGGTAATCCAGAACGGAGGGGTTGTGGTATGTGGCGTGCGTCGCGTGCAGTGGCGTGTGTGCGCGCGTGCGTGCGTGCGTGCAGTGTGTGTGTGTGTTTTGTGTGGCAGCTGAACCTAGAGCCTCAAACAAGTGAACATCCCTGGTACACAACAAAAGTAAATAGGTATAGGATTTAAGCCAGCAGTTAATTTTTAAAAAATCGGATTTTTTTTTCTTTAGATGAGAATACGTTTGAAAGATGATAGAAGAAGCAAATCAATAGAAGAAAGAGAAGAAGAGTACCAGAGAGCTAGAGACCGAATATTTTCCCAAGATGTATGTACCAAGTCGAATATTAGGTCTTCATATTAGAATGTATGCTTTATTGGAGAGATTCCGTTGTTCCTCTGTCTGTTGTTCACAGTTTTGTTTTGTTTTTCGTTTTTTATGTTTTGTGGTCCCAGGGATTAAACTTAAATATGTGGGGCTGGAGCGATAGCCCGGCTGATAGGGCGTTTGCTTTGCATGCGCCGGCCCATGCCAGCCCGGGTTCGATCCCCCGGCATCCCATGTGGTCCCCCGAGCACCGCCAGGTGTAATTCCTGAGTGCAGAGCCAGGAGTAACCCCTGAGCATTGCCGGTGTGACCCAAAAAAAAGCATGCATAAATAAATAAATGAATAAATAAATAAATAAATAAATAAATAGGTAGGTAGATAGATAGATAGATAGATAGATAGATAGATAGATAGATAGATAGATAGATAGATAGATAGATAGATAGATAGATAGATAGATAGATAGATAGATAGATAGATAGATAGATAGATAGATAGATAGATAGATAGATAGATAGATAGATAGATAAAATAAACTTAAATATGCAAGGCAATGGGGCTGGAGCGATAGCCCAGCGGTTAGGCATTTGCCTTGCACGTGGCCGCCCATGCCGGCCCAAGTTCGATCCCGGCATCCCATATGGTCCCCCGAGCACCGCCAGGAGTAATTCCTGAGTGCAGAGCCAGGAGAAATCCCTGAGCATTGCCGGGTGTGACTCAAAAAGGAAAAAAAAAAAAATGCAAGGCAAGTGTTTACCATTGAGCTATATCCCTGGTGTGATGTTTTTGTAGGAGAGTGGTGGAGGAATTTGACCCTCACCTAGTAGGGGTCACGGGACCATTCATTGCCAGGGATCCAGCCCAAACCTTCTAGGAGCAAAGCATGCACTCCACTCAGTTGAGCTGTCTCTCAGACCCTCTTCAGATTTTCTTACCATACTTGTTAAATATAAATTTGCTTTTAGAAGCAGTGAGATTTTTCTTGCTCATGTTAATAAGTCAATAATTTTTAAATACTACAAGTGCAGCAGAGCCGTATTTTACAGAAGATTGAAGCACATAGATTTCTCTAGTAGTCTATTGAACTGAAGAAATTGTTTTTCTTTCATTTTACGGACTTAAGATATTTTGTTTGTTTTAATTTTATTTGTTTGGGCCACACTCACACACATTGTCTTTGTACTCGGATCATTCCTGATCAGGCTTAGGGGAGCATATTGGGTGATGGTGATAAAACCTGGCATATTTTAAAAACATAACAATAATAATAATAACTACTATTATTTATCCTCCTAAACAACCCTGAGTATGATAGATACCATTGTTTTTATTTTAGAGATTAGGAAAGTAAGGCTCCAGGAAGCTAAGTCAAACAACCAAAGATAAGACATTGATTTTAGCCCAAATCTGCTTAACTCAGAACCTAAGCTAGTTGTGTTTCTCTGGTTTATGAGGTCTCTACTCTTGATGAGTAGTTAGGAACTAGTTAATGACAATATGGTGTGAATTTTGAATTTTCTAGATGTGAAAGTGAAAATAGGATCCCTGACATCCCTATGGTCCCTTGAGCACCACCAAGAGCAATTCCTGAGTATAGACCCAGGACCACCACCAGGTGTGACCCAAAAAATTCCCAAAGAAAAAGTAAAAAAAGGGAGCACTGGGGCCGGAGTGATAGTATAGTAGGTAGGGCATTTGCCTTGTATGCAACCAATCCGAGTGCAAGCTCAGCATCCCATATGGTCCCCCAAACTCCTGAGTGTAGAGCCCTAAGTAAGCCCTGAGCATTGCCGGGTGTGACCCAAGAAAACAAAAATAAATAAATAAGGAAATACAGCAGAGAAGCTACAGACGTGGAATCTGACAGAAACACCACAGACCAGAATTGGGGAATGAGTGTAGGAGAGCTAACTTCCAAAAGAAAATCGAAAGGGAAATAAATGTTTAAAGTTAAGAGTCATTAGTTGCAGGGTCTTGACATGTGAGGAATTAATAGATTCAGAATAGCTCAGTGATATGGGACGTAGGGAAAACTTTCCTTGAAGATAGAAGCAGGTATCTGCTTTTAGTTAAATCAGGATCAGTAAGTTCCGGATGATAGTTATTTTAGATTTTTTTGAGCCATATGGCCTCTAGTGCAGCAACTCATAACTGTCTTTTTTAATGAGAAAGCAACCATAGGCAATATTTAAGTTAATGGACTTGGTAGCTTTCAGTAAAACTATCTGTAAAAAAGGAGATGATTAGTTATTGTATGCCATTAGCTATTATAAAGGGAAGAGGCAAGATGATAAAGTCATTTTGTTTGTTTGGGGGGCCACACCCTGTGGTGTTCAGGACTTATTTGTGGCTCTATATTTAAGAGTTTTGGGGCCAGGGTGATAGCACAGTGGGTAGGGCATTTGCCTTGCATGCCCCCAACCCAGGTTCGATCCCCGGCATCCCATATGGTCCCCCAGCACTGCCAGGAGTGATTTCTGAGTGCAGAGCCAGGAGTAACCCCTAAGCAATGCCGGGTGTGACACAAAAAAAAAAAATTCGTTGATGGCATTCAGGAGACTATTTGTGATACTGGGGATTGAATCTGGGTTGGCAGCCGCATGGCAACTACTCTACCTGCTGTACTACCACTCCAGTCCCTCAGAAGAACATTTTAAAAGATTTAAAATAAATCTTTTAAGATTTATAAGGTTTAAAATAAATGAAGGATGAAAAATACATTGCTAAAAAGTTAAAGGACTTGTAATAAACAAGCAAAATGATGATTGCCTTGAGTCTAGGTAATGTGCTAGAATTGTTTGGCATTGAATTTCATAGATGTGTGACTGCTTCGGTCATTCACTGCTACATCTCTAGCTAGATTACAGATCAGATCGCTTGAATTATAAAGATGGCACCTGCAAATTGGTGTATACTTTGAGTGCACTACAGTGAAAATGGGCTCACTTATTCAAAATAAAATAATAACATTTAAAAGGAAGTTTTATCATGAAAATGAATGTTTAGGCCAGTAGAAAGATAGTACAGGAAGTAGGATGCTTGCTTTGCACACAGCTTACCTGGGTTCAATCCCCAGTATCCCTAAGGTCCCCATGTAACTCCAGGAGTGTTTTTCTAAGTGCAGAACAACAAATAAACCCTGGGTGTGGCCATAAAACAAACCCCCCAAAAAAAATGTCCTAAAATGTTTGTTCAGAGTAAACATTGTCTTCACACCCAAAAAATTATTATCATTTATTTGTGTATTTTGGGGGGATATATTTTTGATGAAGCTGAATACTTTTAAAACTTTATTGTCATTTCACAGTTGGAATTATGTATTTGACAAAGCTAACTTCATACCTATTCTTTCTTTCTAGTCCCTATGTTCCCAAGAGAATTATATCATTGACAAAAGGTGAGAGAATTTTTAACATCACTTTGATAACTGTCTAACTAATCCTAATAAAAATTAAAATGCTTTATTAAAATGCCAACAGAATTCAAGATGAGGATGCTAATAATACCCAGCAGAGGCGTCAGATATTTAGGTATTGGAAGCATGTTTTCATGGCAGTCTTGAAAATTTTATGTAATTTTTCCTTTATTCTTTTCCCATTTTTGTTTTTACTGGCTTTTCAAACTTTTTATTTCTGAATTACAGAGTTAATAAAGATGCTTCAGGGCGATCGACAAATAGCTATCAGAGCAGCACTGAAAACGAGCAGAAGTACTCTGAACCGCGACCCTGGAGCAGCACGGACTCAGACAGCTCTCTTGAAACTTCAAGCCCGCTGTAACCAAAGCCAGTAGCTTCAGTGGAATTTCAGTGCTGACAAGAGGTGATAGTTCTGGAAGCAACAAAAGCATAGGCAGGCTTTCAAAAACAGGTATAAGTATCTGTCTAGAGCTCTCAGGAGGAGCACTAATCTCCCTAATATTGCCCTAGCTCTCTGCCATTTGGCATCTCTACTTACCATAGAGTATAAAATCTCTAAGATATAACTTGCAGTGCATTGAAAACTTCCAGAATTCCTTCAAGTGCTATGTTTGACACTTATGACTTATTCTCTGTGTGGGAGAGATTTACAAATATCTGTAAAATGAAACTTCTCTAGTGTGCATAAACTTAGTTTGGTTCAGTGAAATATCTGTTTCGCCTGATGGTTGAAAAATTCTTCATTACTTTTTTAGTTGAAAGGCATGGGTTTTCACCAAGCATTTATAGCTTCTCTAAGCATTTTTAGCTGATACTATCAGTTAATGGTTGCAGTTTTCAAAATAAAGTCTTTCATTTACTATTCAAACAGTGAAATTGTTGAGACATTTCCAAAGAATTTTAAAACAAAGTCAAAATAGGTATGTTTATTATTAATGAAAAGTTTCTATAACATTTTATTCTAGTTTTTTTTTTGAAGAGTACCTTGACTGAAAGCATTTTCTGTTTTTACTTTCCACTAAGGTGGCTTCAGTACTGAAAAAAGCTCACCTTTCTTTTAGAACCCTACTAGATCTTTATTTTTATTTCCAAACAAGCATGAAAGGCAGCAAAAATGGCTTTTACGTCTAGCCATTCGGTATTTCACAGGTAACAATTGAGAGAGAAGATGTATAGTTAAGGTGACAGTATTTATTATGCTGTGTTACTTTTTTTTAACATACAGGGTGGGCATTAAAACATCTTGGGTATATAAGAATATATTTTTGAGGATAAGTTAGTTTTTATGAATAAAAGAAATCTGCATATATAACAGGCATGCATTTAATTGAAAATGATCATTTTTATTGCAGAAAAACTCAGTTGTTAAGAGGAAATCATTTAAACACACTGCTTGAATTAATTTTTTTTTTTTTTTTTTTGCTTTTTTGGGTCACACCTGGCTCTTTGCTCAGGAATTATTCCTGGTGGTGCCTCGGGGACCATATGTGATGCCAGGGATCAAACCCGGTCGCCATGTGCAAGGAAAACGCCCTACCCGCTGTGTTATCGCTCTGGCCACTATTAAAATATTTTTAAGAACATGTACTATTTATAATATATATTCTTTTCAGAGATGAAAAACATTTAATCCTTTCAGTAAATGAGTTTTCTATATAATTCTCAGTAGTTATTGCAACACAACTAAAAGATTATCTTTCAGCAGGTAAACTATGTAGTTTATTTTCTATATTTTATTCATTAAAGACTAACTTTCAGAGCTAGAGGGATAGTACAGTGGGTAGGCCATTTGCCTTGCATGCAGCCTACTTGGGTTCAACTCCAGTTCTATCCCCATCATCCTATATGGTCCCCAGAGCATTGCCGGGAGTAACCCCTGATCATCACCAAGTGTGACCCAAAAAAGTAAACAAGCAAACTAATTGATAAATAATAAAGATTTACTCTCCACCTCAGAGACAACACTGTTATTCAAAACATAATTATGCATAAATAGAATCAACATATCTTCCCTTTTCCATTCTCTCTTTAACCACTTGTAGCCACTTTTATTTAGACAGAGACTTTGCTTAGGAAGGTGATACAGGGGCTAAAGTGCTTGCCTTGCTGTGGTCAGCTCTCATTGAATCCCTGGCACCACCTGTGGTCCCCTGAAT
This sequence comes from Cryptotis parvus, assembly GCA_021461705.1. Classification (NCBI taxonomy): domain Eukaryota; kingdom Metazoa; phylum Chordata; class Mammalia; order Eulipotyphla; family Soricidae; genus Cryptotis; species Cryptotis parvus. The sequence continues at coordinate 75,370 of JAJIBD010008681.1, forward strand.
ATCACCAGGAGTGACGCCTGAGCACTGCCAGGTGTGGTCCCCAAAAATCCAATAAGTTAGTAAATGTTGGTGACATTTTTCAATCACTGACAGAAAATCAAATGGATTGTAGATATGAAAGTATATAAAAAGAAATTATCAATTCATTAAGTGCAGTAGAAAGAAATTGTAAACTAGCATCACTGTGTAAATACTATTTTTGTCCCTTGATGTGTTTTTTTTGATTTTTTAAATAATTGGTAGGAGCATTAGTGCAGCGGTAAAGTGATTGCCTTGCATGCAGCTGACCTGGATTTGATCCCTGGCATCTCAAACGGTCACCTGAGCCCCTCTAGGAGTATAACTTGAGTGTGGAGCTGGGTATGGCTCAAAAAACAAGCCAAGAAAAAAATGGTAGTTGACTTTACATTACAGGAAGATGCTATGATTCTGAGCTGAAAGTAAAATTCTGCAATAAAAACTACTTCTGCTGCTAGAAATCTTTTCTTTTTTTTCTTTTTCTTTTTCTTTTTTTTTTTTTTTTTTTTTTTTTTTGTATTCCTACACTACTCAGTGTTTTTTGTTTTTGTTTTTGTTTTTTTTTGTCTTTGTTAGAGAAGGGTTTTTCGCATAAGAAGTTTGGGGCATTCGACAGAGCCAACCTCTTTTTCTGGGGTGGGGGGGATTTGATCTGTGTACACCCTAAGTATTAGTCTAAAAGGTAGAATGTATATTCCATTGTTTTGGGAATGTGGGTAAGGCAACCGTCTATGGTTGGCATTGTTGTAAACTTGCCCAAGTTGCATGTTTCAGGTGTGATTTCTCTGACTGGTTATATGATGAATTTGCTGTATTTTACTTTTTGTCAGGCAAACGCAAAGTAGAATCTTAGAGTAAATCAAAATTAAGTAATTCTTGCATGTGCTAACTCGCCTGTTATGCAATGTGAATTTATTGTACATACTTAAATCCTGCATTTTTGTATGAGGTTTAAAAATCCATATTTTTCATTACTCCTCCCCTAGGTTCTGAGTCTTCTGGTAGTGTAGGGTCATCTACGGGCCTCTCTCTCTCACATCCAGCAGCCTCTTCCAGGTACCGCTCTCAGCCAGTCTTCTCATGGCACACCTGTCGCCTATCCAACTGTCAGCACTCATAGTTCTCTTCCTTTGATGGTGGCCTAAATGGGCAAGTCGCATCTCCTAGCACTAGCTTCTTTTTGCTTCCCTTGGAAGCGACAGGCATACCACCTGGCAGTATTCTGATCAACCCACAAAACAGGTTGGTATCCAGAAAAAGGTGCTTGTTTCAGTTGAGGGATCTGGAGTTACTGAAAAATTAAAGAATATGTACTAAATGCATTGTCTATATATGTTTTTGCCCTCTTTCAAAAGTTTGTTATGTGTAACTTAACATTTTCCCTAGTACATTAACCACCTTTCTCTTAGAGAAAAACTTAAGGTTTTATTTGCATTTATTTTTTATGTGTTGGAACCTTTCGCTTCTATTACAGTAATGAGATTAGCATAAATGAGTTAAGAAATTGTTAACCTTCTTTTTTTTGTTTTTTTTTTTTTTTTTTGTTAACCTTCTTAACCTTATTCTGTAGGTCTCTTATTTTACTATCCTACTTTCTCCTGAAGGGAAATATATTTATTTGCTATTTCCTTTGTTTTCCCCTTTTAAAGCACATAAATTTGATAACTTGAAAGTTTCAAGAAGTAAGAGGTGAATGGCGTGAGAAACTCCATTAACCTGAAATTGGATTGATTTGTTAATTTTAGATAAGTTCAGAGTGATCTTGTCTTTTGAGAACAATTACATCACACCAGGCTTTATCTTGGCACTCCTTAAAATTATTTTGACATGATTTCACCTAATTTTGTGTAATTATTTACTATTAAACAAATGACCAGTATAGTTAGTAAGTCATCACATAAATTATTAGGAAACTGATGAAAATGCTTCGCTTTTTTCCTCTAATAAAAAAAAAAAAAATTTTTTATTCTTTCTCAAATATTATATATCATGTTTCCAAGAATGTGGAGACAGTTTATCATGGAAGAAGGCTGTGCAGAAGGGGTGGGCCGGGCAGCTAGAGTGATAGTACAGTAGGTGAGGGTCTTGTCTTGCACACCCCCTTCCTGAGTTCGATCCCCTGCATTCCAAGTATTCTCCAAGCAACGCTAGGAGTAGTTCCTGACTACAGAGCCAGGAGCAAACCCCTGAGCATTGCTGAGTATGACCCAAAACCAAAAAAGGAGTGGGGAAGGGAGGAAGCCTTTTGTTTTCTGTGTTTGCTTAGTTTATTTTTGAGAGCCACACACAAGAAAGAATATTTTGAAGGTAATTGAAGGAACTGCTATTCATTCTAATTTTCTTAATTTCTTCTGGATCTTTTCTATTCTAAAAAGGCAGGCAGCAGAGATAGTAGAGAGATAAGGTGCTTGTCTTGCATGCAGCCAATCAGTGTTCAGTCCCCAGCAATGTAGACGATCCCTTGAGCACCAATAGGGGTAATCACTGAGCATAGAGCCTAGGTACAATCCTGAGCACTGCTGGGTGGTGCCCCAAGCCTCCCCCCAAAAAACAATTTAAGGTTATCTTTTGTGATAGTACTTTTTTTTTATCAAAACTGAATGTATAGTAAGGAGTATTATCACTCTTTGAATCAGTCTTTATATTTGTTATTTTCCCACAACAAAAGGTGACTTTTTACAAGAAAACACGTCATTTAGGATTTACTTAGCTAAATCAATAACTGTAGTCAGTTCCCTCCAATAATTACATAGTAAGAGCAAGTGTCAAAATCTTCACTAAAGTTCTCTCTAGCTTTATCTCTCAACATAATACAGCTTACTGGAATTTGAAAGAAATTACTTAGGGGTGTTTTATTACTTCATTTACTTTATGTGCTCTCTTCTGGGAGCTCTTGTTCTCTTTGAGTATGTTTTCTTTTTTTCTCCTTGTAATAGAATTTCTTTATTTGGGAAAAGAAATTGTAGAAAGTTACTTAGCATTTTCAACTTTCCATATTGAATAATAATTTATAATTTTTCTAGATTCCCAAAATCAAGCTTTTTTTTTCTTTTTGGGTCACACTCGGCAATGCTCAGAGGATACTCCTGGCTCTACACTCAGGAATTACTCCTGGCGGTGCTCGGGAGACCACAGGGGATGTCGGGGATCGAACCCGGCCGCACAGGCCGGCCACATGCAAGGCAAACGCCCTACCCGCTGGGCTATCACTCCGGCCCCAAGCATTTATTCTTGATAAACGCACAATATTATAACTGAATACCTTAAAAATGAGCATGAAAATTTGGAGTTTTTTAAAAAATATCATATTAGAAAATATCCTTTTCAGTAAAGGTTCTGGAGTATTGCTCACAGACTAAGACACTACAGCAAATTTTTGAGTATTTACCTTCTTAAGTGGGACAAATAAGTAATAAGACTCTTAGGTGTGTTCAGACTTCCCGTTGATAAAGTTTATTTTCCAGAAAATTGAGGCTCATGGAATTGTGAGTAGATTGTAGGTATTAGTTGTAAGTTGTTAGTAGAATGACCTATTTTCAGTTTCTTTTTTTTTGTTTGTTTTAATTTTCAGGTCAACCCTTCATCAACCCAGATGGAAGTCCAGTTGTGTATAATCCTCCCATGAATCAACAACCAGTTAGATCCCAAGTGCCTGGACCTCCACAGCCCCCTCTGCCACCCCCACCACCTCAGCAAGCAACCAATCATATTTTCTCACAGGTATGCATGTCCAAAATTACATAATGCTAATTTTGTAATTATCATCTGGCTTTTCATATTTGGAAAGGACAAAATTTGCTACTTTAATTGAAATAGTCTAAGTATCTTGCCGCCAATACTTTCTGTCAGTGATAACTCTTTCAGTAGTCTTAGAAAGACCAATTAGGGCTTTTGAGCTAATTTACAGAATATATTTCTGAAAAGTCAGGAATATTTTTTATCTAATGAGCCTATGTAATATTTATCCCCATTTTTAAAAATAAAATTTAAAGATTATTATCCTGACAAGCATGTGGGCTACTTAAGATTTAACAGAATAAGTAGAAAAGGCTGAGTTGGCTTGGGTTCAGAGCGATAGCACAGTGGATAGGGCAGTTGCTTTTAACATGGCCACCCTGGGTTCATTCCCCAGCATCCCATATGGTTCCCTGAGCATGAATAACCCCTGAGCGTTGCCAGGTATGACCCAAAAAAGAAAGAAAGACTGAGTTGGCTGCTGAAGAGATCTTTAAGATAACCTCGAGCCTACCTACCCTTGAAACAGAGGCAAACAGAAGCATTTTTGAATTAGAATTCCCAGAGCACTCTTGGAAACATCTTGAATGTTTAGACACTGGTACAGTTAAACATATATGTTCACATCAGGCTTTCCCCTTTACTTGTGTCATCCTTGGGAACTGGCTATCAGTGTAAACTCCTATAGTACTTTGAAAGATACTAAATCATAGAAATTTTTCCCACTAAAACTGTCTGGTTCACTGGTAAGAAGTGCAGTGATTAACTTCCTCATGGTAATTTTATTTCACACTAGAAATTTCACTAATTTTCTTCATAAATTATTTCATTTTCATAGCAGGGTTAAAAACTTGAAACTCATGAAAATAATTACAGCTTTGGCAGTTAAAGCTCCTAATATTGGGCAAGAGTTTAAGGTAGAGCTTTCAAGTTTTTGATATTCTTCCAAGAATATACAAATGAATTCGTAAGGCGTAAAGAAAAGAGTGGTAAGCCTTAAAGACCCTACACTGCTGTATCGATTTCCCATTCCCATTTCTGTACATTGAGATAGAGTAGACAACTCCCTCTCTGTCTTCTTGGTCTTAGCTTTGGTTAGCTTAATCTTGAATCATTCCCATTTTAATCTGCTATCAGGTAGTAGGCTTTGCAGTACTAAGTATTTTACCAGAAATTTGTAGGACTGATTTTTCGCTTAATTCAGCAGAAATGTTAGTTTATATTTTTTTTTTAAATTCTAAAGATTTCTTTATGGTTATGTACTTTTTCATTAATCTTATTTGAAATAACATTGAATTACAGAAAATTCTAAATGAAGGTATAGGCAACTAATTTGGAAATAGATGCCCTTATGGACATTTAAAATATTGAGGTATACTTCAAATTCCATGGCTTATTTTTCCTGGCATTACCTGATATTTCTGATAATTCCTCAGATAGGAAATTAGATATTAATGAATGATATTTTATAACCTTATTCTCAGACTTTGAGATAATTCACCCATGAAATTTCAGACAGCCAGACAAAATAATGGTCCTATTTCCAAAGCCTTTAGATAGATTACACTGCTTGAAACTAATTTTGTTTGTTGTTTTTTGGTTTTGGGGTCACACCCAGCTATGCTTCGGGGTTCCTCCTGGTCTCTGCACTCAGGAATGACTCCGGGCAGAGTGCAGGAGTCATTCCTGTGCTATATGGGATGCTGGAGAGCCAATTCAGGTCGGCCGTGTGCGAGGCAAGTGCCTTACCCACTATACTACTCTCCATCCCTGAAACAAACCATTTTCTAAAGCAGATACTATCTCATGTCCAGGTGTAAAAGACTTTCTTGGTGTCAGAATTTTACTTGATCAGTCTTTCCTTGCCCAAATTTCTTATCCTCAGCAGTCAGTATTCTTTCATACTTAACACTTTTGCTTTTCTGACAAATACATAGAGGATCCAGAACAAAGTTATGTTGTGGTAATTATCTGACCTAGTTACACATTCTGTATGTTAAATAGCTTGAAGTTCTAAAGTTAGCTAGACCTAATAGATATGTGGTGTAGTCCAGTAGGGGGGTTGCTAATTATCAGTCACGAGGTTTGTGAGAAGAAGCCATTGGCTACCTGCTACAGTTCTCTTTTTTTCTTTTGGGTCACACCCAGCAGGTTTAATAATACATTTATTTCATTAAAATGTATTTTGTTTTGTTTTTTAATTTTATTTAAATTTAAATTTATTTAATTTTATTTATAACAGAGGCTGTGCTCAGTACTTACTTCTGGCTCTGTACTCAGGGATCAATCCTGGGTGGGGCTTGGGAGAACCATATGAGTGTGAGGGATCGAACCCAATTGGCTGTATACAAAGCAAAGTACACTGGCCCCTGAAATACCTGTTGTTAAAATATCTCCAGACAACTTAATTTTTTTTCCTCAAAAAATGCAGGAATATTTTATTAGGAGATAAATTTCAAGTTTACGCTTCTAATATGGTCTTTATAAAATTTTAAGTCATTAAAAAATTGTCTTCTTGCATGAAAAAAGATAGGTTTATATGTATGCATGTGCCTGTGTGTTTGGCCGTGTTGATCTTTAGCATTTACTGTTAATAGTATCCGCAGCTTTTTTTTTTTTTTTTTTAAATTTTGCTAAAGACTGGAACCAGAGAGATAGCTCGTGAGTGCTTGCTTTGCACCACTAAACACTAGCCCCACAACGACTACAAAAAGCAGAGCTGGAGAGAGATCCCTCAGTGGGCCACATTTCCAATGCACAATCTGCATGTAAGAGTCGGCTTCTGTTCCCAGCTGCGCTTCATGCCCTGCCTGCCCCCGCCCTTGCCCCTGTCCTCAGCGTTAAGTGCAGATGTGGCCCCCGAACCATCACAAAACCTAAAATTTAGGCTTTGTTCCCAAAGGGTATCTGATAGTGCCTTACCAAAAGGAGATGATAATTAGCATAGATGTTGTCAGTAATGTCTGATATTATAATGATGTTCTTTATTATTGGCTACTAAATGGAGTGCCACCTTCACCAAAAAAGAAAAGAAAAATTAGACACTTTGGTTCCAAAGGGGTATCTAATCATGTCTTACCAAAAAGAGAAGATAATTGGCTTAGATGTTATGTCGGCTATTAATGTCCAATAATAATCATAATGACTTTCTTTTACCTTTTTGATACTAAATTCACAAACAAGAAAGTAAGGTTTTTTTTTCCTTAACCAACCTGGAGGTTAGAGAATATACTTTGAAATGTCTCCGCTTTCTATTTACTGAATCTAGTAAATGGTCTATACAAAATGTACCTTGCTATGTTTTAAACTGTAGGTATGTTTTGAAAACATTTACCTGGTTATTTCGTGTTTTTGTTATTGTTTTCTGTGTTGTATTTAAGATATCTATGTAATTTAAACAACTGCCAAGAATATCACTTTCTGTTTTTCTGACGTTAACATTGTTTGCCACCCTGTTTATCTTCAGCCTGTTCGTCCTCTGCAGTGCTCCTCACAGCCTGTTCAGTGCTCTTCAGCCCCTTACCCGTCCCCCGCACCTGCCAGTCTCACCCACCCAGCAATACTCCGTGGTACTACATCTCTATTCACCTCCTGCCTTGTTTCTGTGGGTGGATGTGTGATAACTGCTTATGAATTGATAAATGTCATAAGATGTTTGTGAATTTTCTTAAGTCAGTGGTATATATAGTGTGAAACTGTTTCTAACTTACATTAGAAAAGAGTTATTCTCTTTAATAAAAATATTTTTGGCGGGGCCAAAGGGATTGTGCAACAGGTAGGGTGTTTGCCTTGCTTGTAGCTGACCCAGGTTTGATACCTGGCATCCCAGATGGTCCCCAAGCACCATCAAGAGTGATTCCTGAATGCAGAGCTGGGAGTAAGCCCTGAGCACTGCCAGGTATGGCCCAATACAACAACAAAATTTTTTCTTACCTAGAAAGATGACTTTACGGGCTTGAACATATACCGTGCATGTGTGTGGAGCTCCAGGTTTTATTCCGGCACCAGATGGTCCCCAAGTCCCAGTGTGAGTTCTTCCCTCTGCCCCAAATTATTATGTTAGCTAGTTTTATAATTGTTTACACCCTAATCTTTTCTGCTTTTTCATAATGAACAACTCATTTGCAGGTTGACTGTTCTCATCCTGAAATGCTTTAGTTCCTTTGCTCAGTGGGGTTAACGTAGAATGGGCTGTGCAGTCCAGAAATGGGAGCTATTATCTGAGCTTACTAGGCTCCGGAGTCTCAGACCAGTTATTCTGGTGACTTCGAGCTCACAGTGCCTGAGACATCTTCCTCAAGTATATTTTCAAAGTAATAGGTCTCTAGATAACTAATTTGGGATTATAGTGTAATGGAATCTCCATTACACTATAATGTATAGTTGTGTGCTCCAAGTTACACAGTCAGTAAATGTTCAGACACATCACAATTATGTGTTACCTGTGTGCTTCCGCAGTTGCGTGCATGTGACACAGCAGTTCAAAGTGCTTCCCTCCTAGTTCCTAAAATGAAGTCACTACTCAATAAAGTTTAATTGCTTTCTCTTAAAATGAATCTCTGTAACAAAGTGTTTACTTTCCCAGTGATTCTGTTAAGTATGGGGATTCACATTTTGAAATTGCTTTCCAAGATATATTCAAAGCTGTTAAATTGATACTCTTTTAACAGAGTAAAAATTCTACGGGACCAGAGAAATAATACGGGATTCACGCACTTGCCTTGTATGCAGCCAACTCTGGTTCAATCCCCAACACTGCATATGTTTGCCAATCCCTGACAGAAATATGCCTCGAGCAAGTGGGTGTAGCAACAAAGAAAGAGGAAGAAAGAAAATTACTTTTGCCAAGATGACTCTAACAGTGGTTAGAGTAGTAGATACCTCTTTTAGAATATTTGGCCATATTACTTTATAATTTGGCCATATTACTTTATATTTACTTTATATATTTCAGCTAATAAATACTGTATTTAGGTATATTTTTTTTCCTTTTGAAAAAAATTTAAGGACTTGGGCCAGAGCGATAGCACAGCAGGTAGGTGTTTGCCTTGCATGCCACCGACCTGGGTTCAATCTCCAGCGTCCCATATGGGTCCCCGAGCACTGTCAGGAGTGATTCCTGAGTGCAGAGCCAGGAGTAACCCCTGAGCAATGCCAGATGTGACCCAAAAAAGCAAAAAAAGAAAAATATTTATGGAGTTAGGTTAACAGTCCTAGAGTATCTATATGGAAAGAGCAAAACCCTCTATTTCTAGTCATGAAATCAGTTTCCTTTGCAAAACCCAGCAAATGAGGCCACAGAAATAGTCCAGAGTTTAAGATGCTTTCCTTACGCATGGCTGACGTAGGTTTGATACCTAGCACCACATATAAGTCCCCTAGGTACCGCTAGAAATAATCCCTGAGCATAGCTGGGTGTGACTCAATAAACAAAACAACACCAACAATAACAACCAGAAAGCCAAAATACAGAAATTACAGGCAGTGCAACTTTGATAGTTAAGTTGCTACAGAATTTTTTTTTTTTTTTCAGTACTGATCAGTTGCTACGATTTTTTACTACCTCTTTGGTTTGGGGGCCATATCCAATGGTACTTAGGAGTCTGTGACTAGTCTTTTGAGCTATCTCTAGCTTTTTATTTTTTTATTTTATTTTTTTCTTTTTTTTGCTTTTTTGGGTCACACCCGCAATGCTCAGGGGTTACTCCTGGCTCTGCACTCAGGAATTACTCCTGGCGGTGCTCGGGGGACCATATGGAATGCCGGGATCGAACCCGGGCCGGCACAGGCCGGCCACGTGCAAGGCAAACGCCCTACCCGCTGGGCTATCGTTCCGCCCCTATCTCTAGCTTTTTAATTCAAGGTTTTTCTTTTATTTAAATGTGGTTTATATTGTTGGCAATTTAGAAATGCTATTTTGTATTTTAACTCTGTTTTGACACTTTAGTGTCTGGTATGTAAACTGGTCAGAGTTGGTCCATATCCTATTGAGCTAAGAAGATGTCCTAAGAACAGTATCCCTCTTGACTGGGCACCATTTCCTCTGACCAGGTAGCAAAGCGTTAGAAAACTTCCATTTTGTATTGCATTTCTCTAATATCTTACATTAGAGAAAAACTAAAAAATGCTTGGGAAAATAAAATTTACCTTCAGTTGGACAGGATATGGTATATTTCTGCTTATCTGTCTTATTGTTAGGTATGGTAGGAGATAGAGATGTATAGAACCTGAAACTTACCTCTAGGAAGAGGAGTTGACTTCACTAGTACCATGAATCAGTACGATCACTAGTACCATGCTAGTTAGTTTTTGAAGTCCTTTCAGAAAATGGTAATTCTATCAACAGTGTGCAGTTTATATCCAGTTTCTCATATGCCCCTAAGCTCCATTTAAATAAGGGTTTGCCAAAGATGAGATTCAACAGTAGAGTATATGCATGAAATGTGTAGGTCCTGAGTTCCATGCCCATCTCTATAGATAAATAAATGTCTTTTCATTCTTAAAGTGAAATGTTATTCACTACTTTTCTATATGCTACATATTCTGATTTTATGTAGTAGATACTATATATATATGTATGTATATATATATATGTCATTTTTAAGTCAACATTGTAATTTTCCTGTCTTCTGACCTCATCTTTTGTGCAAGACCAAGCATCTTCATAATACATAAGCATCTTCATAATACATATTACTGCAACTTACCTTAAGCATGGAGTAATTTTCTTTGACGTGTTTGATCTGTGTATAGACTTACTGATTTCTGGCTTTTTCTTTGTTAGCAGGACAATCTTGGGTCTCAGTTTAGCCAAATGAGTCTTGCTCGCCAGCCATCTGCAGATGGTTCTGACCCTCATGGTACCATGTTCCAGTCCACTGTTGTTCTTCAGTCCCCACAACAGTCTGGTTACATCATGACCACAGCTCTGCCGCCGCCGCCGCCACCCCCCCACCGCCACCTCCTCCCCGCTGCCACACGGGCAACCAGTCCCTACTGCTGGCTATTCTGTCTCTGGTCATCCTGTGAGCCAACCTGTGCTCCAGCAGCAGGGATATCTTCATCAGCCCTCACCACAGGTACTTTTTATCTTTCCTTTCCCATGGGAGCATCTCATTTTATAGAAGCTTTAGCTTGAGAGGTTTCACTTTAATTTTACATGGAGCGAAGTTTTGTCAATAAACACCCCTCAAGGTGTTGCAGGTGCGACTGCAGTGCTCCAGCTGCGTCAGCAGGTGGCAGATAGGAGACAGGCTTGTCTACACCCAGGGACTCTGCCCCATGGGCCTGGATGGTTTGTGGTCTGACATAGAAAAAGCCTGGGCCCCCTGGGATGAACCAGAATGAATGAACCAGAATGAAATGAAAACCAGAATGTTCATAAGCTCTACAAGAGTGGGATTTGAGGTGGAAGAGGGTAGGTAAAAAGAGAAGGGACCAGTTTGACAATAATAGTTGGAAATGGTCATGCTAGACTAGATCTGAGGATTGAAAGAAGATAAAGGGATATACATGATAATCCTTCAGTGTCTATATTACAAACCACAATGTACAAAAGGAGAGGGAAAATGAGGGGGAGAGAAAGAGAAGAAAAGTGTCTGCTGTGGAGTCAGTGGATGCTATTGTGCCATCCCTCAGCTCTGTCAATAGTGTGATCGACATTTTTTTCTCACCTTTTTCTTTTGGTTATTTTTGGGCCACACCCAGCAGTGCTCAAAGTTTACTCTCTGCTCAGAGATCACCTCTGTCAGGCTTGAGGGACCATGTAGGTACCAGGTATTGAACACGGATGTGCAAGGAAGGTGCCCTACCCACTGTACTATCACTCTAGCCCCCATTTTTCCCCCACTTTATTAAGTATAATTGACAGATGAAATTTATATTGGCATTTTAACATGCTTCAGAAGTGTTAAGAAAACGAAAAGACTGGAGTCAGTGCAGTTACAGGGAAATAAACTGATTTATTGCTGTTTCGTAATTAAATTGAATGGATTAGCAGTATATTTCAACAAAATCTCAAAAACAATGTTAATTACAAAATAAGGGGTTTTTTTGTTTGGTTGATTCTTTCGGTTTTTTACTTTTGGGGTCACACCCAGTGATGCTCTGAGGTAATTCCTGGTCATATGGGTAACCATATGGAATACCAGGGATCAAACCTGGTAGGCCACATGCAAGACAGATACCGCACTCTCTGTACTATCACTCAGCCCCAATTACAAAATAAGTTGAAATAGTTATATATAGTAGAATATTATCTGTGTACATTATTAAATGTATTCAACTGTAGAATATGATGTGTAAATAATATGACTATAGTCAAAGTTTAAAGTCATAAGAGTGACATACACCAAGATGATAATCATTTTTTCATGGAATGTATAAAAGGAATGTTGGATTTAGTTTTCATGTATTTTAGTTGTATATAGAAAGAAGAGGAAAGGGGGAGAGAGAGAGAGAGAGAGTGAGAGAGAAAAAATTTTGAAGCAAATTTGGCTAAAAGTTTTAAATCTACTAAATCTGATTAATGAGCACATTAGTAGTATGTTTTATTATGTGTACTCCGAAAAATTGTTTTCACTTCACTTGTTCACTTGTCTTCCCGTTGTTCGTCGATTTGCTCAAGCGGGCATCAGTAACATCTCCACACATCCTGTCATATGCTAGTGTAGCCCAAGGGCATCTGCTCACTCCAGGAACATGAAGAGCCTCAAACCTTCCCCTTCATGTCATGGAAATGAGGTCTATAATTGTTATTAGTTTTTGGCATATCAAATAAAACACAGGTAGTGTGCCAGGCTCTGCCATGTAAGCTGGTATACTCTCAGTAGTAGGCTCTCATCTCTAGCATTTACTGATGAACCTCAACGGGGAAAGATCAGCTTTTCTCTTGGGTGGAGTTCTGAGGAGCTGTGAAGTCCAGATGTTGAGAATGACTGACCTCATGGTGGGGGGGTGTTCCTCTGGCTTCTTGTTAGGCTCATTGGGATGACGGGCCACAGCTAGAACCTGCCTAGAACTGTATACAGTGTATAAATATGAAAGATCCTGGGAAGGACCTGGTCCTAACTTCCAGTATTATCTGAGACTGCCACGTGGCTGTGGGTCTGGAGTGCCTCTCTTCCGGGGTTGCTTGCTGTGGTGGTTGGGAGCTTGCAGCCACACCCTCCGACATGGAGGTGGAGGAAGGGAGGGGGGAACCCAAATCCCTGCTCCAAGTCTGGCCAGCATGGCCTTCCCTGCTTGCGAGTGAACGAACCCCTTGGAGCTATCTGCTGTACTATTGCTCTCCAAATAAGCCTGGAGGAACCGTGTTTAGTGGCAGTCTTGCAAGCTAAGGTCCACGAGCCCAAATTCCCAATATGCACTGCGTGAGGCTCCTGACAGCTCTCTGCCTGTGACTCCCAGTACCACAGCAATTTTGGGGCGAGAGGAGGGGAGGTTGGTTTACATGTGTGTTTTGTCACTCCCAGTGGTGCTCAAGACTTATTCTGGCTCTGTGCTTAGGGACCTGGCAGGCTTGGGATGCTATGGGTGCCAGGGACAGACCCCGGGTTGGCTGTGTGCAAAGTATGTGTTCAGCTTGCCCCAGCCCATCACAAAAAAATCTTTATTATATTTGTAACTGAATCACCATGAGAGTTAAAATGTTGTTCATGATTGGGTTTCAGTTATACAGTGCTCCAATACCTATCCCCCTTCACCAGTGCACATTTCCTATCACCATGTCCCCAGTTCCTCCCTTGCTTGCCCCCCCCCCCCCCCAGTCTGCCTCTTTGGCAATCTCTCCTCTCTCCCTCCTCCCTCTCCGCTTCCCTGACTCTTCTAGGATTATGGTTTGCAATATAGATACTCACTTTCACAAGCAATTTTTGACTGTGCCAGTCAGCTGTGTGAGCACCACAAAAAGAGGTACAGCCCAGAAGCTCCACAGCCAAGGAGTGCAGCCGCAGTGAACACAACCATAATCTGTAGGCCCTCACGTCGAGCGCGATCCCCCAGGGAGCATGTGTACAAGCACTTAACTAACAGGGCACAAACATCAGTGAGCATGGAGCCCAGGTTCGAGCACCCCTAAGCTGACGGGAGGACCCTTGGTGAGCAGTGCAGCGCCACATGCAGGGGGCTGGGGACAGCACAGTGGGTGGGCCGCTTCCCTCGAAGGCTACTCACCCAGATTCAATCTCTGGCAACCCATATGGTCCCAGGAGGCTCACCGCGAGTGATCCCCGAGAGCAGAGCCAGATAGGAGTGAGCACCACCAGGTACTGCCCAAACAAAAGCTTAAAAAGCAAACAGAACCCCTGCCAAGTACTGAAGCCAGGTGTGTAACCCCTATTTATCACAAGAACAAAAAAGGGAGGGATCTTTTTTTTTAATGCCACAACAGGTAGGGTTTTGCCTTGCACAAAAATGGGATATGGGATGTCGGGGGTTGAACCCTGGTTGGACGTTCAACCCCGACATCCCATATCCCTTAGCACATCCCATATCCCTTAGCACATCCCATATCCCTGAGCACCACCAGGAGTAATTCCTAAATGCAAAGCCAGGAGTAAATGCTGAGCATCGCCAGGTGTGGCTAAAAGTTTTAAATCTACTAAATCTGATTAATGAGCACATTAGCAATATGTTTTATTATGTGTACTCGAAAATTGTTTTAGTCAAATTCAAAGCAAAGAAAATCAGTTTTGGGGCGGAGTGATAGCCCAGCCGGGTAGGGCGTTTGCTTTGCACACAGCCGCCCATGCCGGCCCGGAGTTCGATCCCCGGCATCCCATATGGTCCCCGAGCAGCGCCAGGAGTAATTCCTGAGTGCAGAGCCAGGAGAAACCCCTGAGCATTGCCGGGTGTGACCCAAAAAGCAAAAAAAAAAAAAGGAAAATCAGTTTTAAGGTGATTGATGTTGAAAGAAGTACTACTTGTTACACTGTCATTCCTCACAGAAGAAAAATTGGTCGCAAGCCATTTTTTTTTCTCATTTTTCCTAGATGCCAGGCTGTTACTGTGCTCCAGGCCATTATCACTCCAGTCAGCCACAGTATCGCCCAGTCCCTTCTGTCCATTACAGCTCACATCTCAACCAACCACTGCCACAACCTGCCCAGCAGACAGGTGAGTACCGTTTCTAAATCATGGGAAGAAACAGAAAGGTTACTGCTTTTTTTCCTTCATCCAGCTTTATTCTGTTTTCATATGAAGATAAGAAGACTCGGTCTACCAGGCATCTCTCATGTGCATAAGCATAAGTTTTCAAACCAGTAAGATTAAGAGTGGGCAAACTTTAGCACCCTCCAAAAAGTATCACCCCGTTAGGATTCTGTACCAAAGGGTTAGATGGCATGTGAGAAGATTGTGCTAGGGCACCATTGTCTTGAGAAAGCAGCTTCCTAGTACCCTCTGTCAAGGTAGTTGCACCCTTTGTAACTTGACCATCCAACTATCATAGCTTTGAAGAAGAGGTTAAAAATAGACAGGTTAAAAATAGACATCCCAGCATCTAACCAGACCAGCCAAATTTTAATTGAGAACACTAAACTAGTACACAGATATTATGATGTCTGGTCTCAGTAGAAGTATCTTCCAAAGGAATTATGTTCTTATCCGTCATCTGTGTTGTTCGGTTTATTGGTTGTATAATGACAGGTTTGGCTGTTTCGCTTTGTTTGTTTTTCTTGTCCTTTGTATTTTGCTGTACCAGGGATCAAAGCAAAGGTCTCACACATGGAAGGCATGTGCTTTGACATTGAACTATAACCCTCAGTCTGAAAGATATTTCTAGACCAAATATAACCTACCACTGTGCATTTCAAGTACATTAATACTCAAGGTTTTGCCTCTTCAATTTTTCTTTAATCGTTCACTGAAAACCACTGTGATCTCTGTATACACTTGCTTCTTAAACTGTAGGTTACAACTCTGGATGAGGTCCCATGACTGTATCTGGGGAGTCACAAAAAATTTGGCAGCAATACAAGATTTCTGAATGCACAGTGACCAAAGCTTGCTTAAAATCAAGCACATAATGGGTCTGAGGTGTTTCTGGCAGCATTTGCTTCTTTGCATTTCTTAAGCAAAAGGGGGCATTTGTAGAAGTTTAAGTAGTCCTGGTGCTTGAAATTCTCGTAGCAATTTTACTGGACTCATAACTTATTACGCTTCCTATATAAATGTGTATTTCTGTCTCAGGTTTAATAAGGTATTTTTCAGACTGTTTTTAGTTCTAGGTATTGAAGTTGAGTTCCCTCTTGTTTCTTTGGGACTGTTTTAGCTGATTGTCACTGTCACAGACTCTCCAACTTTGTCAGCATGACTCACTGAGACCACATAAACCTGTATCTTCATTTAAGCTATTTCTTGTTATTTTTGGAACTCTTAGAGATTGCTGTAATTTCAGGGAGAAGGATGTTTGCACTGGGTAATCTAATGAGAAGTGTTTCTGCTTTTTCTTACTGATCACAGTGACTCATCAACTTCCTTTACCAGATAGGAGTCTTACTTAGGTCCCCAGCAGGGAAGCTTCCAAGGCCTTTAAGCTGTTACTCCTAGTTGTTGTCTTGTGTTTGGCAGATTCTTCCTTTATGTGTTAATGGCCCTGTTCTATATTTGTGACAAATGTTCTTTCCAACTGTGTTGAGTGTAAGCATTGGTCATTTTAGCCTTTTTAAAACCTTCTTTTTATCTCCTATTTGAAGACCATTAGTTCAAATTTTCCTAAAGTTTATAATGTAAGCTAGCAAAAAACTCTAATTCCAAACCATTAGTTATTCTTTATATATGAAAATATTGGTCATAACACTACGCTGTAGCTCTAAATATGTTATTTTATTTGAATAAAAAATTATTTTCAGGGCCAGAGAGATAGCACAGAGGGCCGAGTATATGATTTGCATGCTATAGGCCTAAGTTTGATTCCTGGCATCTCTGGGAGGGTCATCTCCCCCTTATCCCAGCACAATGCGGAGGTGGCCTTGAGCACCACCAGGTGTGACCCAAAAACAAGAAAATATTTTCAGAGTTTCCTGTGACTGACTTTTTCCAGTGACTGACTTTTCTTACTGTTTTGACTTAATATTTTTCCCAAAATTGTACAGATTATAGATATAGTCATGATGACAAAACAAGAAATTAACCTTTATTCTTTCCTTTCAGATATCTTGTGTATAACTAATTAGTGACTTAATATACTCATTAAAAGATTTTTTTTCATATTCATATGAGCTTTTTAGTTCTTTTACATAGTTAAGCTGCTCATAAAGTGAAAACTTCTCACAGATTAAGCCAGTTTACTTGGACAAATGCCAATTCTGCAAAAGTATTCCCTTAATGAAAAGCAAGTGAAAATGCCATTTCTCGAATTGACGATAAAAAAAATCTGTGTGATAGATAATGTCTGTTGATCATTAGTGATCCTTTATTGTTATGGTGAGATTTCTAACATTAGTTATGGTGAGTGAGAGGGAAATGATAAGTCAGGTTGCATCTGGATAATTTAAACAATGAACTGAATAGTTTTTAACAGTATGTTTGACTTAGTCTGAACATAACACCATAGCTTCAGTTGGTCCTTTCAGCTCTTTTCACTTATTGCTATGATATCCTCTTAACCTGCAGCTTAAGTTAGCTAAATCTCATTCCATTTTAAAAATAAAAGAGAAAATAAAAGAGCACCATAAAGCATCCTTATCTGAAAGGAAAGCAGCTAGTTATGTGGGTGAGTACAGTAAAATATTTCCCATTAAAGAAATGTTTCAGGGCCAGAAAGAGGGCTCAAATGGCTGAGCACATGCTTTGCATGTGGGAGACCAGGTTTGATCCCTGACACTACAGGACCGGCTTGCAAACAGAGAAGTTCCTTAGCACCATCAGGGACCATCCTAAAATAGTACAGTAGTGCCAGTGTCAACTATTGGGATGGTCATCGTATGAAACCTTTTCATAGAATTAGTAAGGATTAAACTATTAAGAACTAGAATCTAAAGCAGTGGTTTCAGCCACCAATCTGTAGACCATTCGTAAGTGTATAAAGGATAAAAATAGCTAATGGTTATTTTTAATGTGAAAGCTTACCCTAGGGCCTGAGAAATAGTATAGCTCGTAGGGCATTTGCCTGGCACTTGGCCAACCGGGCTCAATCCCCAGCATTCCATTTGGTCCCCAAGTAACTATAAGTGATCCCTGAGTGCAGAGCCACGAGTAAGCCCTGAGCATTTATGAATGTGGCCGAAAAACAACCCCAAAAAATAAAAGTTTACCTAATCTTTCTGGTTTTTGTGTGTCCTAATTGGAAAGGAAAAGGAGGAAAAGGATTAGGGCAGGTTTTCGTTCCTCAGATTTATAGCTGTGTGTGTGTGTGTGTGTGTGTGTGTGTGTGTGTGTGTATACATGGTTTGCTGGTATCAAACATCCTCATGCATAAAGAGCAAGCATTCTTCCATAACATTACATCCCTACCCAGTTTACCTTTTTTATATAAACTTCACACTTTTGATTTTTTTTCATTTCCCTACATTTCACAATTCAAGTCTGATTAAGTGTCATATTTCTTATATATTTTGTTTCTTGTCAAGCATTTAATCACCCTACCAAGTGTCAAGAAGCTGTTTTTTTCTGTCGCTAAAAGGGTGAAACTAATTTTTCATATAAATAATGAATGCACTGATCTAGAACACTGAGACACAAATCACTTCACGTGTCTCACTTGTCTTCCGTTGTTCATCGATTTGCTGGAGCGGGGCCCAGTAACATCTCCATATGTCCTGTGGTGTGCTAGTGTAGCCCAAGGGCATCTGCTCCTTCCAGGAACACAAAGAGCCTTAAATCATTGGTTCAGGTCATAGGAATGAGGTCTATAATTGTTACCTGTTTTTGGCATATCAAATACGACACGGTAGCTTGCCAGGTTCTGCCTCTCTTAGAGACACAAATAATTTTTAATATTTGTGCATGAAATTAAAGAATTTTTTTCCTAAATTAATAAACCCAATTGAATCAGCTATTCTTAGGCAAAAGATATATAAAATTTTCTACTAGACAGGGAGGAGATTGGAGAAACCAAGTAAAATACTTCAGTCTTATATCTGCACACATATACCAAGTATCACAGTAATTATTGATCTTTTAAACAACAAATCTTCCAGCTATGGAAACTAAATTGAAATCAGTACTGACATGATTGCTGGGAAACTAATGTACAGATTTTTTTTATAAATATTAAGTTGTTATGGTTATTCAAATAATGTTTAGTCAATACCTGTCAATGGAAGAAGAATTTTGGCTAAAGTATTTCAGGCAAGGTTTTGTATCATGTGAAAGAGAACAAAACACAAGTCAGAATCCTGACTGACCTTTTCATCATTAACTGCCTGTGTGTGTGTTATTTAAAACTTGGGTCTCATTTTGCAAAAGTTAGGGAGATTCGACTTGTTATTTCTTAAAACCTCTGTGTTACTCTAAAATTCCCCGATTCTGTGTGTCTATTTTATGTGAGTTTTTTTTAAGTTAAGAAACGTGAGTCAGGAGAATTGGTTTACCATAGCTTAGTGATTGCCTTTCAGTAATTGAAGTCATATAAGTAGCTGTTTCTAAACATAACTTGTCAGTTACAATAAAAGGAACTTATGATTTTACCTCTATCATAAAATTACAGATACATTCTATAAAGTATAAGGAACTTGGTATACTATAAAGAAACTTTTCCTCCAGGAAGTAGTTCTAGCACAAATTTCAAGTTTTTGAGGCCCTGGCTGTTTTCTTTGTAGCTGCTTTTATTCTTATAAATTTCTTGAAAAGTTCGCAGCTTCACCATATGTTTAATATTTTACAATAATTGGCCTTGTTCCTGAGCTGTTGGATTCGGGGCCGTAGCACTGTCTGAGAGGTTTCCATTTCTCACAGTGAACCGGTCTCTTTTCAGCTGCTTCCTAGCTTCTTTTAAATCAGGTTTCCACTGCTTTTTTTTATGCTATATTAAGGTGTTAACATTTGCTTAATATTTTGCATTAATTGTAATGCCTTTTAATCATGCATCATACTCCACAATAGGGGTTTGAGTTTAATGACAACCTTTACTTAATATAATTTACCTTTTCAACCTTGGCTTAATGTAGTTTATCTTTTTTTAAAATTTGTGAGACCTATTGTTTTAATTTCTTTTCCAAAGCAGATCTGGGTGGTAGATTCACTTTGTTTTGGAAATTTACTTAAAAGATTAACATCTTAAGCATGCCAGACTTACAGATGTTAAGTACATCTCTTTCCCCATTACTGCATAAGCTCTTGGGACTGTTGTATACATTGATGTATTTTATCAGATTGATCTAAAATACCAAAAATACTCTTGAAGCTCCTCCGGTTATGACCAGGGGTATAATTCAATTTTTCCCAAGCTGTAATAATCATGTGCATGTGGGATGCAAACTAGAATATCATTTAGTTTTGCAACTAATTGAAGAAAGTCAAAAATATTCACTTTCCCAAAACCCTGGAGCCATGTGGTTCCAAGTCTTTGTTACCAGTAGAATGTTGTAGGGTTTTGATGAAGCACGTTGTAGGAGGAACATTGCAGAGTAAACAGTCAGTAAGACATGTAGAACATGGGCGTCATGCAGGGTACAAATTTAGGGTCAAGTAAAGTGTTTGAGAACAATAAGCAGAAAACAAGTGATGCTGTTAATGGAATTAAGATATAAACTTAGGGGTTTTAGGCAGAGTGTTTTATTGGAAACTTTTGATGAAAGTAATAGAAATTTTGTTATTTACATTACTAGGTGGTGGCCCTGGCTATCCTTGGTTTTTGTTCCTTTTTTTTAATTCTTTGAGCATTTCTTAGAATTGTGTGACCAGCACAGACTCAGACATTGTATAATACCTACAAATCCACCAGTTTCCCTTTCCCTCCTCCATTAATCTGCCATCATTGAAATTTGGAGCCATATGTACCTGGTAAGTAACTATAGATTTCTTTTTGAGTGTATAGCCTCTTCCGTAGGGATTGTCATTAAAATAGCGATTGTGCAGCAAAGCAGTGGCTGCCTTTTTATCAGAATTCTTTTTTTTTTTTTTTTGTCTTTACATGTATTTCAGGCTCAGAAGTTGGAAAGCAGAGGAATGAACAGAAAGTATGCTGCAACTCTCTTTCAAATTCAGCTTAGGCACTATTCTTAAGTGAACTTGCCTGCTTACTAAAATAGAACAGCACCACAATCACAAAACAAATTGGGATTTTTATTTTGATATTTTGATGGTTTGGAAATCATTCCTCTCATTGACTTATAGATATCTACTTACAGATCAACTCAGAGTTCGCAAAAGGGCTGAACCAAAAGTAATGCAGAATAAAATCTGCCATCAAGTGCTTTTTGCTGTGCAAATTCGGTCCCTTAAAAAAATAGTGATAGTTGGGGCCGGGCGATAGCCCAGCGGGTAGGGCAGGGCGTTTGCCTTGCACGAGGCCGGCCTGTGCCAGCCTAGGTCCTGAGCACCGCGCCAGGAGTAATTCCTGAGTGCAGAGCCAGGAGAAACCCTGAGCATTGCGGGTGTGACCCAAAAAGAAAAAAATATATATATTATATATATAGTGATATATATAGTGATATATATATCACTATATATATATATTTATATATAGTGATAGTATATATATTTATATATATAAATATATATATATTTATATATAGTGATAGTATATATATTTATATATAGTGATATATAGTGATAAATATATATTTATATATATATAGTGATAGTAAGGGATGGCATTGTGGCTCAAAAGAACAGAAGCTTGCTTATACCTGACATAAATGAAGTGCTGAGTTCCATCTTCAACTCCATGTAACTGCTATCCCTTACAAGCAGCCTGGTGACCCCAACACACCAGATTCCAAACACTGTTGCTCTTACTTAGGTCACCATCTTCCCCAGCACTATTTATTAGTATTGTTCCATGAAATAACAGTACATTTCAGAACTTTTCTGACTAAGAAATTCTTCTGTTTCTTTTTATTATCTTCCTGATTGTGTATGTCCTGCTCTATGTAATTAAGAATGCCTCCCTTTAGTGCAATTACTAGTTCAGGTCATGTGTGTAAATAAAGCCTGTGCGATCCTTTTCTGCTTAGCACAGCACTGTTTTTCCCTCTTGCTCTTTTATGTGTAGCGGCAAAGGTTAAAAATAGAATACTCTCTGGACCCCTCTAGGGAACCCTCATGAGCCATCAAATTTATATGGTCCTCATTTTCTAAGCTT
>JAJIBD010008682.1:0-68970 GCA_021461705.1 Cryptotis parvus
CCTGAGTGCACAGCCAGGAGTAACCCCCTGAGCGCCACCGGTGTGATCCAAAAAGAAAAAATAAACAATGAGATACCTCACACCACACAGACTGGCACATATCCAAAAGAGCAAGGACAACAAATGCTGGCGTGGATGCGGGGAGAAAGGGACTCTCATCCATTGTTGGTGGGAATGTCGACTGGTCCAGCCTTTTGGAAAACAATATGGACATTCTTCCAAAGACTAGAAACTGAGCTCCCATTCGACCCAGACATACCACTCCTGGGAATATATCCTGGGAAGCCAAAAACACACAACAGAAATACCATCTGCACTTTTATTTTCATAGCAGCACTATTCACAATAGCCAGAATCTGGAAACAACCAGAGTGCCCGAGAACCGGTGACTGGATAAAGAAACTTTGGTACATCTACACAATGGAATACTATGCAGCTGTTTGGAAAAATGAAGTTATGAAATTTGCCTATAAATGGATGGAAATGGATAGTGAATTTAGTCAGAAGGAAAAAGAGAGATAAAGAATGACTGCACTTATTTGCATTATATATATATATATACATACATACATACATACATACATACATACACATACATATATCATATATTATGATGCCAATTTCCAAGGTCAGGCAAAGCATGAATCAGGAGGTCTCATCAACAGGTGAAATCTACCACAAGCATGTGGGAGTCAGAGGTTAGGTAAGACAGAGAAGGGAACAATATGCTAATAATCATCAAAAATGATAATACCAGCCTAGAACTGAGCATTGAATATAGGCAAAAAGATACACATGGTGAACTGTAAATGTATGTATTGCAATCCACAATGTGTAAGATAAGGAAAAGAGAGTGAGAGAGAGAGAGAGGAGAGAGACAGAGATAGAGAGAGACAGAGAGAGAGAGACAGAGAAGAGAGATAAAGAACCTGCCATAGAGGCAGACTAGGGGAGAGGGAGGGAATTGGGGACATGGTGGTGGAAAATGGGCACTGATGAAGGGATGGGTGCTGGAACACTATAAAACCGAACACTATAAGTTCATGTTAGGCTGGACCCTAACATGAATGTCTTTGTAATTGTATATCTCAAGTTGGTATAATAAAGTATAAAAAAAAAGAATGCCAGTTTCAATTTTATCCTTTTTGATCAACATGAAATCCTTATGTGGGAGGCTTATTTTGCAATAATGTCCTTAAGTATATTTTCCCTACAGGCAGAAATGGGTTTTGCTTATGCTAGACTCTAGCTGTCCAATGAGATTATAGTATACAAATGACTTAGAAATGGGTCTTAGTCAAGAATAAGAAGTGAGAAAATTACATAGAGAACTCTTTTATGTTAGTAGTAAGGGGTAGGGGGTCTCCAAAAGGAGTGCTAGAAGCTCCAGTCCCTCCTGAAGACTCCAGGGTAACAACCAGTGATGTAGGAAACTAGGGAACTAGGGCGGGCTGCATGCATATAGTGCCTTAACTCCTATACTATCTCTTCAACGCAAGAAGTTGTTTTTAAATCAGTGTTTTTTTTTCACTTACCTGCATTAATAAGCAACAAGTAAAATAGTAACAGACTAAGGGGCTGAGGAGATAACACCAGTGTCAAGGTGCTTGCCTTTCAAGTGGCTGTTACCATTTCAATCCTCAACACATGTCATATCCCCTGAGTACCAACAGGAGTCATCCCTGAGCACAGAGCCGTGAGTAAACCATAAGCACCACTGGGTGTGAAACAAAACAATAGGCAGCCAACTAAATAACTGTTTGTATCTTTGCTTCAAAAATTGGCACACAGCTTTTATCACAGAAAATGTAACCACAGGGATCTTTATATTTCATGGGCATATCCTTCTCAAATAGAGTGCTTTACATTGGGAAGCATGACTTTCTTTGCCCTTCAGTTTTCCAGAACATTCACACAATAAGCCTATGAGTTTTGGCCAAGGGCTTCATTCAAAGAACATACTCTATATATTATTATGCAAAGACACTGTGTTATTTTCAAAGTTCATAAAATATATTTCCCCAATGCCCTAATATTGGATGCTATGCATTTTTGTTTAAGCTTGCATTGTCCACAAAATAATTTTAACTCTCTACTTCAATATGTGCATAAGACCTGCGATAGAAATAATCAACCTTGGGCAAGTAAGTATGCCAATTTCTTCAAACATAAATCTGTCTGCAAATATGTCAGATACCACTCTCTGAACAAATAGCCATCAAAACTCAGATGGGAAAAAGGCAAAGGACTTGTGTTCTCTGCTAATGCCAATGACTGCATAGAGGCTGCTTAGTTAAAAGTTTGTTGATAGCTAACATGTAAACATACTTCCTACATTTGCTTCTCTAATACACTGCGGAGTATTATAGAACACTGGAAATGCAGCAGGTATAGTGTGAAACACCTATCTTCCTTGTAAGCAAACTGATCAACAATCAGGGTGTAAGTATTGAATGAATGCTTATATGCCACAGATCCTGTCAGGTACTTAGGTACACACCAAATTGTTGTGACCGTGGTTATTCTAAGATATAGTAACAGTGAAATGAGTGATGAAAAAAGTAAACAATAGTACTAAAATATTGTAGGTTTCCTCTAAATGCTTCAGAAATTGAAATTAGAGAAAAATCAAAATAAACTGGAATGGGGAATCATTTCAGAAGGAAGATGTGGCCTTGAAACTGCTTCACGGACCCAAGACTGAGTAAAGCTGGGCACTGACTACTTGGAGAAGACAAGCAGGAGAAGGTCCACAGTCAGAGACAAGCTGGATTCCAGGGCATTGGGAATGTGGCTAGTCTCGGTGCCAAGGTCATGCAAAGTTTAAGATTCCATGCCACATAAAATAGGCAACAACTAGAAAAATGAGAAAATTAAACTGCATCTAAGGAAAATCATACTATTGTAAGTTTTGTTCCATGGAAACAGAACTGAAGGCAGGAACAGCAGATAAACACTTTCATAGTGCTGTAGCTGGGAGCTGGTACCGGTGAAAACCGTGACAGTCAGGTAAACTCCAAGAAAAACAGCCCCAATATGAAGAAAACAATACAATAAAAAGTCGACTTCCAGGTTCTTTGCTTGCAGAACCAGAAAACAGCGTTGGCAAAAGTGGCAAAAGGAAGATTTTATATATTTATTAGAGATATATTATCCTAAAACATCTGCAAACATAAAACTGAAGAATAAAAGGACTTGACCTCTGGTGACATTTAGCTTTACACTTAACACTACAGTGGCACAGCTGAAGCCAGATCAAGACATACAAGCATGAGATTAAGAAGGGCAATGAGAACAGTAAAAGCTGACATGGACTTTAACCAAACTTAAGCCAGGCTAATCTGAGTTTGCTTCTCAACTTGTTCTCTTGCATCAGTGTTGATTGCAGTGTTCATCTCCACAATGTCCAGGTTGGGCACAAATCCTGCAGAGTCATTTTAGATATGATCTCTCCACTAGATGATAATTCTTTTAATTCCTTTCTACCAGCTTAATTCCTTCTCTACCAGCATCCCACCTTAACATCTGATCTCCTTGCTGTACCTCCAGCAAAAACCTCCCTTGGCTAATTAGCAAGAGTATATAATACCCTAGACAATGTTTCAAACATAAAAAACATCTCCACATTGGCCAGAGTGATAGTACAGTGGGTAGGGCATTTGCCTTGCACACAGTCGGCTCGAATTCGATCCCTGACATCCCATATGGTCCCCAAAGCACCACCAGGAATAATTCCTGAGTGCTGAGTCAGGAGTAAGCCCTCAAAATTGCTAGATGTGACCCAAAAAGCCCCCTTAAAATCTATCTTCACTTATTTGTCCTTTATTGAATGTCGGTCCCGATCTCTCTTCCCTTTTTCAATAGACTGGACACCACCTTGTCACAAAAGTCTCTTTTAAAAGTTCTCCTTACCATCTTCACAAGTGTCATGATAATGTTTTCTTTTAACAAGGATCAAACCGAAAGATTGTCCCATCATTAAAGGGTCATGAAAGGCCTATGTGAAGGAGAGAGGGAAGGTGTAGGAGCTAAGGAAAGTGAAAAAAGATCAAGGTACACAAGTGGGAATCTTAAAAAAGACCTCCATGACACCATACAATATACATCCAAAGAAAAGTCAATAAAGATAAAAATTCTTGGCTGGAAGAATTTAATATTTGTTACTGAAAAATCATGCAAGAAGGCCAGAGTGAAAGTCACAGGACAAGAAGTTGATTGGAAAATCTACTGAAGAAGTGAAAACCACAGTCAACCAGAAAAGCAAATCAAGAAAAACTCCTCAATGATCAAAGGAGCTTCTCACTATAGAGAAACAGCAAGAGAGGCAAAGAATATAGGACAGTCTTGGAACGATGCTTCCTAACTTTGACTTTGTTTTAAATATGAATTTGAGTATGAGCTACATTTCTCAACATGAAGTATATACCTTCATGAAGGCAACATGGTTTCAATTCCCAGTACCACCAGCAGGATAAACAAACAATAAGTGATTTTTAAGAATGTGTGCTGGTGAAAGGGGAGTCACACATAACTATTTTTTTATAATTATAGATCTCATTCCCTATATACTAATTATAGACCTCATTCTCATGACCTGAAGGAATGGTTTGAGGCTCTTTGTTTTCCTGGAGCGAGCAGATGCCCTTGGGCTACACTAGCATACGACAGGATGTATAGAGATATTACTGGTGCTTGTTCGAGCAAATCGATGAACAGCAGGAAGACAACTACTTAGCCTCTTAAAAAATTCTTAATTTCTTGTTTTGTTTTTGAGAAAACCTGGCAGTGCTCTGGGCTTCTCATGGGATGCTGAGGATTGAACTTGGGCTGGCTGAATGCAAGGTAACCCTTAATGCAAGGTAACTCTTAATCACTGTACTATTGCTTCTGTCTCCCCACCAAAAATTCTTAATACAAACAGCAACATTATAGCTCTGATATGTTAAACTAACATATGCTTTTGATCTCTTCCTATTTTGAAATCTTAATGCCTTACAGGGTTAAAATATATACTGTAATTATTATAACAATTAGTTTCATATAAGCAAATTTTTGCCATTGGGGTGTTTTGTTACTATAATTTCTAAAGTATAGCTTAATTTCAAATAATATTTCTATTTGAATGATACTCTTAGTTTGAGCTATCAGATACCAAATCATTTTAGCATCCAACCTTACCTTTAATTTTATTCTGTCTTAAACCATTGTCTAGTATCAAATACAGTCTCTAAGGATTTCAACTTGGTGATTAAAAAGCACAATAATAAAACTACTATGACAATTCATAGCAAAACTAAATATCGCTTACATTGAAATCTGAAAAATAATTTCACACACTATATCATAGTTTTTTTGTTTTTACCCACACAACAATCCTAAAATCTTACTTTACCAAGCAAAGCAACTGCAAGGAAGGTCAGAATGGGTCAGGCACATAGGTCCTGTATGTCATAAATTCTGACCCATGGTATTGGAACCAACAAGGAGCAAGACAACTTTGATCTGGGATGAACATCTAAGAACAATTCTACTATAGATTAGTAGTTCAATTGCTAATAATGATCACTTCTCTTGAAATGAGACATGTACCTTCTGTAACTCAAAGTCTAACTGGAGAAGTACTCTTTGTTCTGTCAAGTAGCACTGCTTCCTAACAAGCTTTCAGATGTCAGTTTCTATGCTGAGATTCCAGTCTCCATTTTCCTTTATAAAACTGCAAGAAAACATTTTAGCTATTCTATTGAGTGTCCATTTTAAGTATCTCCTTCAGGCACTTTCCCTTAGGGGGAAGTCTGTGTTCTCTATTGAACCACGCCCCCCATAACTTTCAAACTCCTCTCCTCTCATCATACTTCTAAGTACATTTCTTTTTTTTTTTTTTGCTTTTTGGGTCACACCCGGCAATGCTCAGGGGTTACTTCTGGCTCTACACTCAGGAACTACTCCTGGCAGTACGCGGGGACCATATGGGATGCTGGGGATCAAACCCGGGCTGGCATGGTCTGGCCGCGTGCAAGGCAACGCTCTACCCGCTGGGCTATCGCTCCAGCCTCTCTAAGTAAATTTCTTTAAATAAAACCAATACTTAACTAAAATAAATAAATATCTACTTTAATTATTTTCTTCATAAAGTATCTGTAGGAGCAATCAGTTGCTTCTAAGTGATGAGAAAGGCACAATTTTTAATCCACCAGACTATGTTTATGGCTTGAGTGCTCTGGTCTCTTTATAGACCTCCCAGATACATACTATACACACAAGCATAGATTTATTACTCTAGCACAGAGAACTGCTCATGTACCAATTCCCTGCTGGTAAGAGTAGAAAGATTCCAAATAGCCATGATGAAAGATTAAGACTTAACCAAACTAAGATAAGCCCAAACAATTGATATTTCATTTACATGGTTGATAGTGAATGAAGTTCAATACTTATTGATATTTTACTCATTTGCTGAGGGCTATAAGATAAAAATATACTATTAAAAAGGGCAATGTAATTATTGAGCTATAAATAATGTAGTCAATTGAGAATAGAAATACCTACAAAAGACACACACAGACACACACATATACATACAACGTATACATATCAACTTATGGTAAGCCAAATATTAAATTTTCCAAGTGGAACAAACTGCTCAAGCAGCCTTCTCTGCATTCCAGAATATGTGCACTGTTGCACGGACAAGATGAAATGATTTAGAAGGAGAAAAAGCAAGATAAAAAAAATAGAAGAAAAGAAAACATGGAGCAAAAAGTGTTTTTAAGAAGGTAAAGATATATATTCACATGTATCACCAATAATTATAAAAACTAACTCTAGCGGCCAGAGCAATAATACATAGATAGGGTATTTGTATTGCAAGTAGTCAACCTGGGTTTGATCCCAGCATCCTATACGGGCCCCAAGCAATGCCAGGAGCAATTCTTGAGTGCAAAGCCACAGAGCCAGAAATAACCACTGAGCATCACTGGGTATAACCCAAAAAAAAAACAACAAACAAATGAAAAATAATCTAAATCTACTTGTATTACATCCCAAGCTAGTAGAAAGTTTCAATGGCCAGTTTTATGACTCATGAGACAGCACATGAGACAGCGCAAGTATGTCTAACTAGTGGCTTGAGCAGTCACTGTCCTTCAGGGACCATCTCTTGGACCCCTTCCAGACGTCACTCATCCACACAGTATGGGGACAGCACACTCCACCTGCAGATGAAAGATTATTTAAAAGTTGGTGGAATGTATAAATCTTACAGACTACTGGGAACTGCATATGGGTGATTTTAATGAGAGGAATTGAAATCTATTATAAATAAGAAGAATATTCTGGTTAATCTGAGATTAGAGTAAAAGTGGAGCAAAGAGCAAAATCTTTGGTAGTTGTATATAAGATTCCATCAAATTCTTATGCAATACACAGCCCGATTCTTTAAGATTCTATTTTTTTGAAAACATATATTCTTAATATTGTGCAATGTATGAAGCACTTTTTGTGCCTATGATGGTTTTAAATCCCAAGTTTTGATTCCAGTTCAGAGCATGATGCAGTATCTCTGAAAAGTAGAACTTGAAAGTGTCTTTACATGATGTTTAAGAAAGGTAAAATACCTCTGCAGGTATTGAATGTATTGTTGGTATAGCTCTAGTAACTGTAACTTTTTAGGCAGGGTGAAGCACATGATTCTTTTGGCATTAAGTTCAAAGCAATAGTGAAAGAGTGTATAAAACTGAGGCAAAGAAATAAGAGGTAACACACTGTCGTTAAAACAGGACTAATGATGAAAATCAAATGAATACTGTAGACCACGCTTCCATGGCTACTGTAATACTATACCTGTACCAAAATGTGTGCATATATTTCCTTCCACTTTCCCATAATCTAAATTGAATAATTAAATATTTATAAATAGCAGAAAAGATCAAATTGCTTTACCTTGAGTCATAATAATCAGATATCTGTTTTTAATTTGGTTCTCTGATCTGAATGTTTCCAGTCCACTGACACAATGATTTAATTCAGTCTGACCATGTGAGAACAGCTTTCAGGTACAGTTATATCATTTTTGGTTGAATTCCTAATCTTTCCTTACTCATGTTAATAACCACTTGATAAGCTCCTAACTATTGATTCTCAGATATGAGTTCAATTTCATTTTGTAACACTGCTTCCCTTGGTTTGATTTTAATTTGGAAAAGGCTTATATCCTATTTTTCCCTTCCAAACTAGAGAAAAACTACTAATATCTTGAAAATCTGCTTTAAAGAATAGGAAATTGAAATATCAATAAGTCAGTTTGGTCAATTCCTATCTCCAAGGCCTTGACACCATGAGCTTTGGAAGGTTTCCTTAGCCAAGAAATACCTTCATGAACTCTGCTAGGATCAACAATGGAGGGTGATTTGCTAGTTTATATATATTTTTAATTTTCAATTGAATCACTTTGAGATACACAGCACAAAGTTGTTCATGATTGGGTACCAGTCATACAATGTTCCAATACCTGTCCCTTCACCAGTGTACATTTCCCATCACCAAGTCCCCAGGCATCCCCACCCCAATCTGCCTCTATGGCAGGTGATTCTCTCTCTCTCTCTCTGTCTCTCTCTCTCTGTCTCTCTCTCTCTCTCTCCTTTTGGCATTATGATTTGCAATACAGGTACTAAAAAGATTAAGACATATATCCCTTTATCTCCTTTCAGCACTCAGTTCTTGTCCAGAGTGATTTCCAACTATTACCCTCAGAGCGGTCCCTTCTCTGTCCTAACTGCCATTTGCCCCTCACAACTTATGGCAAGATCACAACCATGGACCCAGTTATATTTTAAGTAAAACTATAATCATGAGTTTTAGTTAACTCAAGCTCATTTTCAGTACATGTTTAGCCTTCTTATATATTTTAAAACATAATAATTTAATGTTGTTTACATTTGGTGAGTTTTCTCAAGGAGGAGACAGAAAATAAAATGAACAATCAATAGATGTTGCCTTGAAGGGAAAAGAAATCTAACACAGAAGACCTATCATGTGCATACCCAAGGCTGTTTTTTTTTTTGTTGTTGTTGTTAAAACTACAGTATTTTCAGGAATAATATTGGGAGTTGCAGGAAATTCTGCCAGCTATGTGCTAAAATATTTAAGTTTCCTTTTAATATATTTTTATTTGTCTCCATACCTATGATTTCTCTTTAAATTAACAGAATGTTATAGCTTCATCCCTTCCCTTCCCCTTGTACAATTAGAAAGAAAAACAACTTCACATTTATCTAATTCTTCTTTCCCTTACGCCTGTCCATCTAGTTGTTTGTTGTTGTTTTCTTTTTAAAGAATTCAGTCACTCAGAGATTTCACTAGGTGATTTTCACTGAGGCTATTTCTGGACATCCATTGCTGCAGATGAGGTGCGGAGAGTGTGTGTAGGCAGAGAAAACCTGACTCTAGTACAGGCTTTCCTTTGTACCTCAACCGGCAATCAACAGACTTACTCAAGAAAGGATTGTCCAGTATAGTTGTTTTAATGTGCTAAAATTAGGGAGGTGGGGTTGGTAGGAGACAGCAAAGAAAGAACAGAAAGGGTCGGGGAATGGGAAGCTACTTTGTAACTTCATCTGGAACCTACATATTATTTTTATTTAGGCAACTTTTCAAAGCACCATTTAAATGTTAGCAGTATCTGTTTTAAATCCTCTTCAGTTCTGTAGAGGACAGGGAGCAGGGGACTTTAACAATCAAACAGATTTCTGAATAATTCAAATAGTATCTTAAGAATCATTGAAATATATTACACACTTAGGTACGCAGAAAAAAATAAAATAGAAAAGAGTGTTTGATAATTCCAGTTTTTAAGTCAACACTTTAAGGAATATTTGTGGAAATGGAATATTTTTTGTGTTCAGAGTATTATGAAATGAATACTACTAAGAAAGTTTAGTGTATAGTTATTTGATTTCAGCAGGAAAAAAAACGCCTAATTGAACTCTGCTCTTGTCTTCTGTTTCAGCATCACATACCTCTGTCCCTCGTCTGGTAATAAATATTCTCTTGCTCGCCTTCTTACTGACAATAATGTAGGTGAACTCTGCACCACGTACATCTATCATTATTAATGACCATAGGAGAGCAAAACAGTAATTCACTCTTTTAAGAACCAATGGGGCAAAATGCTATAGAAATTTTCTTTCATGTTTTTGCTGTAATAATATTTGCATTTATATTTTTCTAAATTCACAAACATGGCTCAGAGGCTGACTAGGGGGAATAAAAACTCATGTTTTTAACTGCTTAGAAAAATGCTGTTAATATAGAAGAAATTTGTTGCTATAGGAAGATTTTTGACAACACTCTGATAATCCTGTGTGACAAGTATATTGTAACTGTTCTAAGTACACAATACATAGACTCTTTAAAGATGAAGCTATAAGAAATTTTATGGCAGGAAACTTTTTTTGCTCACAAGTTTAAATAACTCTCACTATGACTAGCCTACAGAATGTTCTCACTAAAACTTTATTCCATTCGCTAGATTTACAAAAGTATATATTTATTCCAGTTGGGCCTTTCAGGTATTCAGTACTTGGATTTAGAAGTTCGAACTTTTTTTTTATCCAGATATAAATGAAAAGTTACAGAAACAAAGAAAAAAGATACAATTTATGTTTATTTAAGAACTGAAAGCTCCTATTCACTTCTGAGAAAAATTAGAGGATAACTGTTAATACTGTTCTAAAAAATAGGACAATAGTCTGAATTATCCAGTTTTAATAGAAAAATGGTCACATTCTTTAGCAAAATTAAAATATAGTAATTCATAAGATTCTTTCATTACAAACTTTTAACTTTTGATTCTCAACTTTAATTAAGTTTTTACTATTTGAAAAACTTTATTTCTTCTTATCAAAAATGTTGAAATTGCATGAAGGTAGCTTTGACTTACTTTACAGAACAGTTTCTGTTTGAGGGCTCAGTTACAGCCACTAAAGTCTCAGCTGCTCACTGACTACTAGGCTGTTTTATTGACACATGAGAATCTAAAAACGCTCCTCTTTTGTCAACGACATGCTCTATGCTATTATGATATTATTAATAGTTATCTTGAAAGACTAAGTGAAAATTAGAATAAATCACTGTCTTTCAATAGGCTTTGCTTTTTTGTAACAGTAAAACAGCGACCGCATTTCCACATTCTGAGGGCCAGATGTGATGTAGCAGTAGAAAGCATCCTCATGTGTGTGAGGAGCGTCTGGGGTGAGGGGTTAAATCCAAACTAAAATCTGTATCCAAATCCGAACTAAAATTCTAGCTTATCGAATACAATCGGATATGCCAATAAATATTCTATAGTAGTAGCTCCAATGCTACATCACACGCAGTAAGGGAACAAACCAAGCAATGACATATTTTGATAAGCAGGTAGTGAGAAGAGGGCCCCTGTGTATCTGCCATAAATGTCAGAATCCTCTAGATAACATATGAATGACAAACATCATTTCCAACTGACACAGACTCATTCTACTGGAATGTTACACATTCACCTCAATTTTTATGTGCACAGTTCAATGAACAAATTAATCAACCAATCCTCTTATTCCCTAAATAATTTTTTTTTAAAAATGTTACATTTTGTTTTTGGCCACACCCAAGGATTACTCCTGACTTCCTGAATCTATGCTCAAGAGATTACTGGGAATCAAACTCAGATGAATTCATTGTAAAGCAAGAACACTACCCACTGAACTATCTCTCCAGTCTCCTACTTAATATAATCATAACTACCAGAGATTAAAAACTGTATTCAAAGTTTGCTTTTTCTACATATGCTTTAAATAAAAATTAAATCTAATCAAACATGTATGATTTTTAAAAAATTATATGTTGCCAAAGTTCAATTCAAAATAGTCATTTTCAACTTCATTTTTGCTTTAAACGTAAGTATATTAAAGGGAGGCAACAGGCTTTCTTGGATATAATGATGTAGATTGTGTTGGAAGAGGGTCTCTTCTATTCAATCACAATGTCCTGGCATTTTTCTCATTATGGAAAAGAGAGGGACGGTGTGAGTTATGGGACAGAACATATCATCAATTTATTTATCAAAGCTTCCTCCTACTGACCATATCACTTGTATCACTTGTCCTCCTGTTATTTATAGATTGCTTGAGCAGGTACCAGTAACCTCTCCATACATCCTGTCGCATGCTAGTGTATCCCAAAGGCATATGCTCCCTCCAGGAACACAAAGAGCCTCAAACCATTCCTTCAGGTCATAGGAATGAGGTCTATAATTGTTACTGGTTTTCTGGCATATCAAATACGACATGGGTAGCTTGCCAGGCTCTGCCATGTGGGTGGTATGCTCTCAGTAGTAGGCTCTCATCTCCTGCATTTACTGATTAACCGCAACTGGGAGAGATCGGCTTTTCTCTTGGGTAGAGCTCTGAGGAGCTGTGGTATCCAAATGTTGAAAATGGCAGCCCCTCACTGTGTGGGGTTCCTCTGGTTTCTTGTGAGGCTCTGTTGGGATGGTGGGCCAGGGCTAGAACCCTCCTTCTCTCCCAGGCACCTCATGATCAGCTGAGCACAGGGAGAGCCAGTAGCAGCTCTGTCCCATGTATCTGAGTCTCCTTCTGACCATACTATTACAAATTTTCCATGTGAATCAAACTATCTCTCCAAAGGCCAGAGACAATGAATCTTCATAAGATCCTTATAGTGTGGGATTCCCTCCCCCAACTCCACTCCTACTCATCTACCTCACCTCTTTATGCCCATGGGACAGACTCAGGCACAAAAGTCCTTTTCCCTCCCTGTTTTCACTAAACAGACTAAACAGACATTATCAGCATTATAAAAGGTGCTTATGCCTTACTCCCTTAAATCCTAAGTCACTAAACTAAAAGAGAAGGATCAACAAACATTTTTTGGAGCATAAAATCATTCAACAGAAGGTTCTGCATCGAATTAGTATGAAACACTTTATCCTTAAAGCTGCAAAAATATTGTGATACTAAATATTCAATATTATCAGTCAGGGAAATTGGTCTAGGTCAAATGAGCAGATCTCAAAAATGAGATTGCTAAATTTCTCGGCTAGATAGCTTCGTAATAAATAATGTGCTTCTATTCAATCTGTACATTAAGTCTTTTATGTGGCCTTAAGGCACTCTCTGATGGCTATGCCCATTACAATGTAGCCATAGTAACTGACACATTTATTTCCTGGATTAGTGTGCCATTGAAAATATTAATATGATGCAGTAAATGGGGATTTAATCTAATCTACTGATGGTAGGATGAAGTTAGTAAAAGGTTGAGTGCCCTTACAGAGAAAGATTGTATCAGTAGAGAGAAGCTTGTTATTGGTTACAAAAATCAACTGAACAATCTGACATATTATGCATTTCCTAAATTTAAACAGACTTTGTCAAACTCCACATAAAAAGCTTTCTGTGTGCTAACAAATGCTTTAAAATACACATTAATATTTGTTATACACTTATGCATTTATGTGTATACCTGTGTACTTTGAAGCCCAAGCTGTAGTACATTTTATCTGTAAGCACGCACATAGGTACACCTTTGACAGATACCTTTGAAGCATGGGGCCCAGGGCGAAGCTAAGATGCTGCAAACCATTTTCTAATGAAAAATTTTCTCTTTCTACCTAACAGCATTTCCTTAGTCTTTCAACTTTGCCCTGGTTTAAGAAAAATCTGATGAACTTCATCAAAGGTCAATTTTATTTACCATGTCTCGAGAAAATACAGTTAACTAATGCACCACTAATTTGTTCATTTCTAACTTGAAGCCGATCCTGATAACTACATCTTTTGTTACGGGATAGATGACAATTGACTCTGGTGCCTCCTAATAATTCACAGGATTCCAGTCTATCCCCCTTTATTCTGCAGCAAACTACATAAATTTCCAAGATATATTCTGACAGCTGAGGCATTGTTGAAAAGCAAAGTATAGCATTTGTCCTTGAAATGTTAACATGGAATGCCATAAAGTATTCAAATAATAATTTACTCAGTCTTTCAGGATAATTAATTAAAAGGCTCACAATGTTGGAAAAAATCACCTTGAGCTTATAAAACTGAAAATCCCCCACACCCCTTTCTCTGCATGCAAGCTGGCCGGCCCCGCAGACCCGCCACATGCTTTTCCAGTTATGGGGTTTGATTTCAGAAGATAATAAATAGCCAGGATCTAATTTTGCCATGTCACAACCGATTATGTTTCACAAGAAAAGGTGGAGTGCTCACCTACCAGATGAAGGTGAAACATAAAACCACTTTTATTTACGTCATGTGTCCAAATTCAACTCAACCTGGCCCTGGGTAGTGTGTATGTATGTGTGTGTGTGGAATTTCACTGTCCTGCAAATTTATGTATCTCAAGAAAGTGTAAAATAGAAACATAAATTTAATCAAAGAGATGGGAACCTTTATTATAAAAATAAAAACACTCTTTGACATCTAATATAAATTATTTTGATGTGTTTCTTATATTTTGCAGAAGGTCACATAGAAAGAATAAGACATAAAATAGATTATACCTTGATTCATATTAACAATATAACTTAGACCTAAACTTATTCCTAAAATTTTTTTTAAAAGTTCACTTTAGCTCAGCCCCTTAATTGGAGTATGAGTATCAATTATGTATATATATATATATATATATATATATATATATATATACATATACACACAGGGATAGAGGATAGAAAACAATTTTAAAGAAAATTTCATTGTGAGAATTTATATTATCAATAGGAACATTATTAGGCCTACTTAGTCTTCAAGTAAAGTGAAAGACTGTTCATTTATTTTCTGGATGAGTTAGGTCCTCCCCACAAATTTCTCGATCATGATTCTAATTGCTCCAGCATTACGTTTTGGATATAGAATCAAAGGCAAGGTCTGGACATCAGTGTTGCTGTTTCTGTTCATGTCAGGGGGATAAAACAGGAGCATGATAACAATAGATTAACAAGCTCGGGTATTACTCAGTGATTCCCTCAGTTGGTAGGCTTTGGACAGAATTTTAATGAATAAAAAAATTGCATATGATGAATAAGGATGTCATTTTCAATTAACATGAACAAAGGATCATTCCCATATTTGGCAAAGGAGGTAGCAGTGGTGTAAGAAAAGCTGGAACATTCTCAGACAAAACATCACCCCTTGCAAATTCAAACAAACCAGTGACATTTGGGCACCCTTGCACAGTGACACAGCTATGTATCTTAGCAGATCAAAGTAACAGATCTTATTGATAACCTGCTGTTTTATAAAAAATTGGTATTATTAACCATTAATAACATGTGATATTGAAATCTAAATAGGGTGGCAAAATGTGTCAGCACCTATATTTACTTGTGATAAAATAAGAAAAGACCTAAAGATACTTAGAATCCCATCACAATTGGAATATAATGTTTTAATACAGCATGAACCCTGGGAAAACTTTCTCAGAAACCTGCTAAGAAAGCCCAAGGCACAGAGTAGACCTGAGGACAGCATGTGTGGTTAGGGTCTTATGCGAACAGCCACTGTCTTATGGTCAATTCTTTGGTTTGTTCTCTTACTTTAGGGTCATGCCTCAGGCTCTGTTGGTTATGGGACCAACACAGAGAGCTCTTCCAGCTCTTCCTGATATGGGGAAATGAACTCAGTCACCTGCAAGTCACTCAATAACTACTATTTCACTTCACAGCTGAACCTGTTGGAAACAACTTTTCAAATTTTTAGTTGCTTACAGGGGAATCCACTCTTTGCTGGGGAAACAAGTCCAGACTGATTTATTCCAAAGCATTAGCCAGATGTTCTGTGAACTAACGTTGCTATCCATTCTGGGAATTTCAGACTTAATGCCCGGCATTCTCCAGCGCTAGTCTCTCACACCTAACTCTTTGCCAGATTAAACTTTTCTCTAAGTGTATTCAAGTGGATTGCATATAGTTAAACAAATGACATGCTAGCAGGATTCCTCAGTTTTCTCTAAGCTATTAAGTAGTAAGTCTCTTAAGGGGAAAATACATTCAACTTTTTTGACACAGAAAAAATTTGCTGTCAAGTAGCACCTATGAAAAATTTCATGAGACATTTATATTGCCAGGAAATATTCTGAGAAATTCTTCCAGAGATAACTAAGTTAAAAAATCTCATCAGCATACTGATTTTGTTATAATTCTTCAAATTTTACCTAGAGTTGAGAGTTCTTGAAGTTCATAAGCTTTCAATTTATTTATTTATTTATTTTGCTTTTGGGGGTCACACCTGGTGATGCTCTGGGGTAATCCTGGCTCTGCACCCAGGAATTACTCCTGGAGGCGCCATGCTCGAAGACACATGAGATGCCGGGATCAAACCCGGGTCAGCCACGTGCAAGGCAAATGCTCTACCTGCTGTGCTATCACTCCGGCCCCAATGAGCTCCCAATTCTCACCAGTGGCCACCTAACATCGAGATATCACTGTATCCTTTGTGAATTCCTCATGAAATTTGGAAAGAAAAGGCAAATTAAAGAATGTCAACAGTACCTATTCCAGAAGCATCTCCAAAGAACGGAGGCTTCAGGGGCATGAGGAAAATCAGATGTAATTTTTCCAAGGAGATGGACTCCCTAGAGAAGAGTTCAAGTACCCTAGCCCCCAGACCCCGTTAGCTAGTTTCTCGTTGCTGCTCACAATTCTGTTCTTGTTCTTGACCAGCTCCCTTCTTCCTCACATCCCAGCACCTGTTAAAGATCTTCACTCATCTCTCCAAAGGTCTCCAATATGCATCTTTTCATTATTCTGATTGTTTGGAGCATCTTAGAGCATCAAGTAAAGTTCAGCGACTGACGACCCCTTAAGTTCAATACCACAAAGTACAAATTAACCGCTTTCTGCATTCTACATTTGTCCTTACTTGCTTCTCATCCTTTGCTTAGGGGACCTTTCTTTCACTGATGGCAGCCTAACATTAGTCCCACTCCAATCCCAGTTTTTCTTTCAGCTTTGATTTAAGAAAATGTGTATGTTTTTACAGTGTCCTCCCACACAAATATACTGATGTCTCCTAAACAAATAGAATAACTCTGTCTATTTCCCCAAACTGCTATGCTACCGTATTTCCTTAGCATTTCAGGTAAATGTGTAAAAAAAAATACATTCATACTCCAGGTACCAACAATTTCAATTCCCTCTCATGCTCAATCTATCTTTTTTTTTTTGGCTTTTTGGGTCACACCTGGCAATGCTCAGGGATTTCTCCTGGCTCTGCACTCAGGAATTACTCCTGGCGGCGCTCAGGGGACCATATGGGATGCCGGGGATCGAACCTGGGCACGCATGAGCCAGCTGTGTGCAATGCAAACGCCCTACCCACTGGACTATCGCTCTGGCCCCTCAATCTATCATTAACTTCAAGTCTCAACCCTCCATTCAAGCAGTTTCCATAAAATTGCCAATAATAACCATATAGGGTCCAATGGAAATGTTACTGGCACCCGCCCGGCAAATCGATGAATGACGGGATTCAAGTGATCAAGTGATCAGTTGATAAGCATATTACAAGAATTTGTGGATGTTCTTCAGTGTTTATCTTATATTCAGAAGTGAAGTCATAATCTATAGAACCTTCTGTTCTCTTGTCTTTCATGGCACCATGCTATCATGGTTCATTCTAGTAGTACTTTCTTTACTTTTGCTGGTCACTTCCTCTGTTCACTGCTCAAAATAGGCTTGGCCTTAAATTATACTGTCTGCAGAGGAGTGCAGGGAGTTACGACAAACCTGGGAAAACTCAGGGTTTACATCTGGCTCCATTCTCAAAGATCAATTATGGTAAGTCTTGGGTAGTTTCAGTGGTTGAACCTGGGCTGTCTGCATGCAAGGCAAACACCTTCCCTGCTGTTCTCTCTCCACCCCTAGAACTCCTTCTGGATCAATTGTTTTACACATCCAATAATTTTTTTCTAGGACAACACAAATGGAGATTTGTCTTAGTCTTGGCTCAATTGTATTCTTTACTCCCAAACCAGGTGTTTTTCATGTGTAAAATATTCATAAAGCACCTCTTTGACAAGATTTTTTTTAATTACAATATTTATTAGAGTCCTTAGCATTGACTTCATACAAGGTCTTAGTAGATATCGTTATCTGGGAGCTGGAGAGATTGTACAGCAGATAAGGAAGGTGTTTCCCTCGCACTGACCAGAGGTTGATCCTCAGCATGAAATGTGGTCCACAAAGCACTGCCAGAAGTGATCTCTAGGCACCGAGCCAGGAATAAGCCCTGAGCACACCAGGATGTGGCCGCCAAAGCCAAAATAAATAAATGTTTTTATCATGTTGAAATGATTTTCTTTCTCAGTGACTGTTGTATAACTATTCACTCCCATCTGCTTCTCCCTCCAGCATGTATCAGAAATCTCTCCATTGGTCTCTGACATATTAGATCAAGGCTAACACTTCATTCCTCTTCATCTTCATTTAGATCAATGGCTTGCAAAACTCATTCCACATATACCTAATATTACTCTTTTCCTTTCATTCTTTTTATGTGTGTCTGGTGGGAAGGCATCAGGCCACATTCGTGCTTAGGTGTGATCCCCGGCTGTGCTCAAGGGGCCATATGTGGCCCGGGGATTCAAACCCAATCACATGTAAGGCAGCGTCTTAACCTGTGTGTTATTTCTCTAACCCAAGTCCTCTTTTATATCCTCTGTAGTTACTAATTTTCAGTATAAGATGTTGTAAATGCTGTGCTTCTATTTTTTAAAAATTGCAAGACTATCAGTCTGAAGTACTTTTAATTGTTTTTTTCTGCTTTCCATTCTGTCTTCATAAACACATCCACTGCATGCATAATGTTCAAGTTCACTTCAGTAATAATACTTTTAACTGACTCCCTTTGTACTTTTTTTAAAATTTTGGGCCACATCCAGCAGTGCTCAGTGGTTAATCCTGGCTCTGCACTCAGGAATTAGTCCTGGCGGTCTGGTGGTCCTCAGGGGGTACCAGAGATTAAACACAGGTCAACTTCATGCGAGGCAAATTGCCCCTACCCACTGTACTATTTCAACAGCCACTTTAACTGACTTCTTAAAACACCAACAAATAAATTCCAAACTCTTGAACACAAATCCTAAGGCCAGAGTTACACCCATTCACGCTGCTCTTGTCTAAACAAAACCAACTGCCAATAGTTCAGGATTATTCACAATCCACTTCTTGTTGTATGCTAATATTCTGATCTGAGAAGCTCTTTCTTTCACCTTTCATCTGGCTGAATTCTAGTGACTTTTTGTTTCTATAATCTCCTTCTGGAAGTCTACATCAAATTCAGTCTGGATTAAGTAATTCCTTTGTCTTCTATATTCACTGTTCTTTATTAGCACTCTCTACAAAATATTTCATTTATTTGTGTGTCTCTCTGTCCCACTAGACAGTGAGTTTTTAGAGATGATGGCTGTTTCCTACATAGCTTAAACTCCCTATCTAGAATAGAAAAAGTGTACTAGTATCAGAACTGAACAAATTCCACCCTCTATCTCTTCTAATATAAACATATGCTCTAAGAAGCAACAAAAGTAAGGAAAAATAAAGAGCACTAGAGAAGTTTGGAAAACAGGTGACGAGCTAGGTACCCAACCCAATGAGTAAGAACTGCCCCTAAAGTAAAATCTGAAGCTCTATTTGAACTGAACAAGAGGAGTTAGCCCTTTGAATATTGTGTCCATGAGCACAGGATAGGGTGCTAACAGAATATCTACAGCTGAGACCTGTAGATGTTCATCTAACAGAACATCTACGGCTGAGAACTTCCTTTCTCTAGGTTCTGAGATGAGTCTCCTTTTGATTCCCATTTCATCACATACTGACTACAAACTACTGTTAGTGCCTGAGCTAAATCTATTCTTAACACTAGCCACTCTCCATCATACTTACTAAGATATAATATAGATGAAAAAATGTATTAAACGATAAAGCTCTTATGCAAACTTTGCTCTATTCTTATTTTAATTTCCAACAGAGACAAACCAATGTGGCAAGTGCTGACTTAATATTCACGGAATGATATGTAGATACAATCTAAATGCGGAGTGCACTACTTCTGTTTGTAGTATTTCCATTCCTAGTAATGCTTTTGAGTCAACTGTTGTGAATGTTACTTCAATAAATGTTTCCTTTAAGTGTGGTAAAAGCATTATGTATTTTACAGTTATTTCCATACCTTCAAACTGGGAGTATCCGCCTGTTAGAAAAATGAGTCCTAAGGTCAACTTTGAAGGTATAAATTATTCCTACTCAGGTTCACTTGTAATTATGGACTATTTGGTTGAAAATACATTCTAGTATTGGCACATACAGTTTCACGTGCAAAACAGAGTTACAGACAATCTTAGATTCAGATAGATTCAAATCCTATTTCTTTCTGTGTGTGTGCATAAAAATCCAACTCTCCCAAGTAATTCAGGAAGACTCAATTATAGACTTGATCAAATCTTGGTAAGAACCGAAGTTTCCTGCAAAAGCCACAATAGCACATACACTGTGCTATTACCCATAGGTCTGCTTCACTAAACAAGACGCTTATAATACCAAAATTCTCAAAAGATGATGGTAAACTGTAATATACTAAAAAATTCTTTTAAGAAAAATATCACCCTGAATATAAGAGAGAACATGATTTTAATTTGGTTAAAATTTACATATTTCAGATTCTATAGTACTCAGTATTAAATATAACTCCAGTTACAGATATACTTATATGCAAACAGAAACAGAGCTAATGGAAAATACATACTCAACTATTATCAGAGGTGATTTATGAAGTAGAATTATAGAGGGGAGAGAGTATGTTTGAACTACCTTGTGCCTGTACAATTTAAAATATACTAAATGCAATAATAAGTATTATAGTTACCACATAATTATTGGGTTGGAGAAATCTATAATAATGATGAGATTATAAATTACTATGGATAATAATAATAATTGGATTTGAAAGCCTTTATAATTAAACAAAATTTTTCTAGAGGGCCAACAAATAATTGGCATGAGTCACAGTATAGAATGATTTCTGAAACAGTGCAGAATTTGGTAGCAAACATGCAGACTGTACTTTGGACAAGTTTGGCATTTCTTAAGTATACCTCAAAATTCTCCAGTTCCCAAGAAGATGAGCATTTTAATCAGCAATACTCTAAGTGAAACATTTATTAGTCACCTTTCACCCTGGTTTCCAAAGAAGAGTCATTCAAAAGTACTTTTTTTGTCTTGATTCATTATATTTGATAGTGAAAAAAATCAAAATAGCATTTAGTATCACAAAATAATGATACACATAAAGTCTAAATAATGACTTCTAATACTTAAATTCCATTATCTAACCTTACTAAGATTTGCATTTTCTTTTATAGCATCATAACTAACTACATCACAATTATACAAGTATATAATATACCCTTAGTTCTCTACATAGTTGGGGGGCAGCAAACATAATTGACCATATTTGTCTTTCCATAGTTTTATTCATTTAGACTGAATTAAAGAAATGAACTCGCTAGTTGTATGGCAAAATGTGACCTTAAAATAGAAACACAAACTATTAATATAAGTCTCATTTTTTTTTCACAAAAATTTCATGACATATTCAGCCCATACTTCAACATATTTAAAAACTACACTTATGATTTCTAATAGTCACTGTAGTGATTTGCCTTTTCAAGGCTAATTTTATGTGCATTTTAATCTGTCAAGAAAACCCTCCAGACATGAGACTATCATGTGGTGAAATTTAGAAGAAAGGACAGATATAGAATGACTGCATTCATTAAACGACAAAAGATACCAGTGTTTTACTAATGTGGGAATGGTAATGGCAGATTAAGACTCACCAGAAATAACAAAGACTTAAGTGATAAACTCTAAATACCTTAGGCTAGCCACAATGTGTAAAATAAGAGGCAGAATCAGAGACGAAAAGACAGAGAAAAAAGGAAACTGGGTACCTGCTATTAAGGCGCTGGGTGGGCAGGAGGGG
The DNA here is from genome assembly GCA_021461705.1 of Cryptotis parvus. Taxonomy (NCBI): domain Eukaryota; kingdom Metazoa; phylum Chordata; class Mammalia; order Eulipotyphla; family Soricidae; genus Cryptotis; species Cryptotis parvus. Next base: position 22,041 of record JAJIBD010008682.1, read on the forward strand.
TGGGGACATTGGTGTGATACTGGTGAGGATGTCTGGTATACTGTATTACCAGAACCATTATATCACCTTTGTAATTGTATGTTTCACTGTGTATAATAAAAAATTAAAAAAAAAAACAAAAAAAAAAAAAAAAAAAAACCCTCCAGATTGATGACCCCAAGAAATGGCTGAGTGGCTTAAGCTAGAGCACCTTCCTAGAAAGCAGATGGCACGACCTTAATTCATGTTGGCATCAGAGGTGCTGAGACCCTATATCTGCTCTCTGATTCCAGTTGCCACAAGTGATTTTCAGCTGTACCAAGTATGCATGAACGCCAGAACAAAGGGGTGTGATCTCTAGTGAGGTTCCCAACTCACTGAGGGTCAAGGACTAAGACAGTAAGTGAGCATATAAGTGATCCCTGGCGAGCACCACAGGCAGAATGTGTATGAACACATGAGTTTGACCACATGTGCAAGCATAACTAAAAGCATGAAACCATCAGCGAGCACCTCAGATCACTGTGCAAGCAGCAGCATCAGCTGTGGTGCCCAAGAGAGCACCACGGCCAAGCAAGGTGAGTGTCTGTGATCCATTAACACTGCAACGACTTCAACCACCACCACAGTGAGGGAGGCGAAGAGAAGGGGAGAAAAGGGAAAAGAGGAAATAAAAAACATAAAAGGGGAGGGAAGGGAGAGGAGAAAAGTGGGGAGAAAAGTCAGGGAAGGGAAGTAAATTCCCTGGGGTGGCCGTGCAGAAGTTGGCTCTCAGTTTCACATGCAGGGTCTCAGTTCAACCCAAGGCACCCATGGTGGCCACAGCACTTCATGAGTATCCACTGAATGAGTGTGAGCCAAAAAAACAATGCCTGGAATGAAAAGTCACACTACAAAAGCATGATGGGGTGAGTGTAGTGGCGTTACAGCCGGTAAGGTGCTGGCCTTGCATGTGGTACACCCAGGTTCGATTCCCGGCATCCCATATGGTCCACCAAGTCTGACCAAGAGTCAGGAGTAATCCTCCGGCACACTGGAGCAGACTGTGCCAAAAAGGAAAACCCATATAACATGAGGGTCAGAGAGAGAGAGTATAGGCATTTCAGAACGTTCCTTGCATGCAACTATGCCTGTTTTGATCTCCAGCACTGAATAGGGTCCCCTGAGCACAGCCATGAGTGATCCCTGGACACAGAGCCAAGAGTAAGCCCTGAGCATAGCTGGTGTGACACAATTTCTCTCTCGATGCCACTAAAAAAATAACTAACATCAGCATATTCTTGCACATAAATTTGTATCTTCTTGTGTTCTCTCACTGAACCAATTATTTGAATGTTTTTTCTACTTCAAGTATTCAGAAAGATACCAGAGATAGCTAAAGATCTGGAGCACAGAACATTGTTTGGGAGATCAAAAGAAGAGACTCCAGCAGAACTAATGAATTATAGAATAAATATGTGAAGATGCATTGGTATTAGCTCTTTCTTTAGCATATCCTGTTTTTACTATCCACCTTATTTAAAATAGTTCACTTCGATACTATGAACCTACCCCACTTTTCTTTACTATGAAATGGAGATACAAATATCACACTCCCACCCCAAAGTGTTGTGCTACATTTAAAATGTATGTATAAACACCCTGAAATGATAAGGGGCACTGCCAATTAAAGGGTAATTGCTGCTTATCAAGTTACCATAAAATTATAAATGGAATGGTAATGTCTCTTTCACACTTGTATTATCACCTGGTGAAATGGACTAACATGGTTTTGAAAATGACTTTAATTAGTTTAATTTTCTAACACCCATTAGCTCTCTTAGTATTAGTGGTTTGAAGAGCTTGTGTTGGCCCCCTGATATGCAGGATATTAACTCATCTTATTTGTATTTTGTAGATCACTTTTTATTAACCTCAAACCAAAGCAGAAAGTCATAACAAATGAGGAGAGTGCACACCTCCAATTTAAAAGTGAGTTACTCTCACCTTTTATGAAATGTATATAGTGAAACTGCTGAATGAAATTCAGGTTGCTCCGTAATACTTAGCAGTTCCTACATCTCTTTCTCTTGAGCACATTCAGTCTCTCCTTTCTCTCTCCCTCTCTTTCTCTGTATCTCTCTGTGTCTCTCTGTCTGTCTCTCTGTGTCTATCTCTCTGTCTCTCCTCTCTGTGTCTCTCTCTCTGACTCTCTATCTCTGTCTCTCCTCTTTGTGTGTGTGTGTGTGTGTGTGTGTGTGTGTGTGTCTGATTCTCTGTCTCTCTCTCCCCCTGAATCTATCCTTTAAAAGACTAAGGCGGCTGGAGCGATAGCCCAGCGGGTAGGGCGTTGCCCTGCACGTGGTCGGCCTCTGCCGCCTGGGTTCAATCCCGGCATCCCATATGGTCCCCGAGCACCGCCAGAGTGATTCCTGAGTGCAGAGCCAGAGTAGCCCTGAGCATTGCCGGGTGTGACCCAAAAGGCAAAAAAAAAAAAATAAAAAAAAATAAAAGACTAAGGCAATCATTGAAGGCCTGGTTGGTAGCGTACTGATCAGGGGTGCAGGTCCGCATGCTGTGGGACCCCAGTCTGAACTCCAGCATCTTCTGGGGGCTCCCAGCATAGGGCAAAAGCAGCTCCACATCCTTGGTCTGTGGCATAGAAACATCAAGCCTGATTGGTCAAAATTCTCCAGGAATGGGCTCCCAGATACCAGAGCAACATTTGGAGGAGACAATAATAAAATAGTAAGTTCAATTTAGAAATCCGCAAAGAGATAATTTGGTCTCTGCTTCTCGGCTAATAAGAATACTATGCCTGGCAACATCAAACGTTTGTGACCACTTCTGGAGTCACTTGAGGGTACACACAACTTTGTGTGACTGGTGCATGCACCACACTTTCAGCGACAGGCCTCCCGTACCCTGGGGTTCTGTCACCAACGGTGAGACTTTGCCCAGGTCCAGAGGCACTTTGAATTGACATTTCTACCTGGCTTCTCTTGGAACCTAAAGTGAAAATTTGTTAAATGTGATCAGTTATTCTTAACAGGTGAGATGAAAATTTACTGTGACCAACCAATTATAGGCCAAGAGTCAGCACCACTGATAACCACAGATGCCCAAACTGGATGATATGGGGGAGAAGCTGAGTCTTAGCAGGCCTGTTCAAATAAATCTTCAAGGTAAGGTGTTCCTAAATCCATGCCCTCCTGGGAGGTTCTGGTCACTGGATCAGGATAATAACAACCTTCCCAGGGATTACACCGCTGTGTTCATATAGCAATGGCATGCACAGCAGCAGTAGTCTGAGAGATTCCAAAGGGTAGTTAATGAGCTTAACAGAGCTGGAGTCTACGACGGCATGAGGTCTTCTGTCTGTCGATGTGGCCACATTGAGCTCAGCAGCAGCAACAGCAACTCGTGCTCACTGAGGACTTCTGTGCCAGCCAGCCTAGGTAGTGTTTTACTTCCTTTCTGTCTTCTAATCCTCACCATCAGCCCTACAAAGGAAGTGTCCTATTGTTTCCGTTGTGCAGATGAGGAAACTGAAACACAGAGAAGTACTTTGCCCAAAGTGTGCCCAGAGGCCTTTTTGAGGCTCTTATATAAAATTCTATCTTCTTTGGCACATTCTATACCAGAGCTTCTCAAAATATCTGTATCATTCAAATAGTTCAACAGCTAGGATTCAGTTTCCAATGTGCTGTACCGGAGGCCTTACAGGTTGGTATAAAAGTCTCCAGGGCTTTCAGGAGGAATTAGGAATAAATTACGTTAGAGGTTTGAAAACATAATAAAGATTATGTTTTATAAACATATGGTTGTAATATTTTGCTTCCGTGTCTTATAAACAAAAAAGATAACTTTGTTACACGTTAACAAGCAGTTGTCAAACTACTTTGTCTATTCATTTATTAGGGTTTTGCTTGTTAGTGTTTCTAATTCCTTTATGGCAAGACTCTGAATTTTGATCAAAGTGTAAATTTATCTCTGCCTTAAAGGAATAAACTACTTAAGGCTGTATTGGGTTGGAAGAATATCACGGGGATCGGGTCCTAATATGGAGCCACAAATACAATCAATCTTAACCTCAGAGTAGCAAATGAAAAGCCAAAGAAAAAGACAGTTCCTAGAATATCCCAAAGTCTGACGCCATGGGTTTCTGTAAGGATGCTGGTGAACAGTTTAAACAACATAGAGGCCCATTAGGAACAGTAAGGTGGCTGTGGAGAATTTTTTCTTCAATTTTCCGATGCCTTATTTTTCAATTTTATTGATTTGCTAATTCCATGAAGCACTGTGTTGGTAATTCTAGAAATATTCACTTGGAGCTGAAAATCTAAAAGGCTGAGTAATCACTTGAACATGTAGCACTAACTGTATTTTCTCTCTCATCTGATTCTCTCTAGATTTATATTTTTCAAGTATAAACTCTTCTTTTCCTCAAACCTGAATCCCCTTGAAGTCAGGAACTGTGCCTCCTTGAGTCATATTATATTTGCGGAAGACAGCACAGGCTGATAGAAAGCAGACCCATTTTGAAAGCCTGCACAGTCTCCACTTAAAATAAGTCCTTTCAAGTATCCTGAAACAGCAATGATAGGATTTGTTACAGCAATGGAAGAATCCTAATAATGATGATAATAAACCTGTGGGTGGGGCAGGAAACTGTTTCAGTCCGGTGCCTCAGTCTGGCTGTTTGGCCTTCTCCTTCAGGCAGAGCTAAATCCCTGGATTCTACCAAGCTTCCTGGGACCTGAGCTGTCAGTCCCCCTGCGGTATCCCTCCTTGTCTTCTGATGCTCAAACTTCTTTCCTATCTTCTAATCCATTACTTGTCCTACCGATATAATAAAACATTGGAGAAATATTTTATTTGACACTTTAATAAACTCAAGTTGCCACTTAGCCAAAACTATTCAAGTATACCTCAATTTTTTAAATGGCATTTCAGTAAAAATGTTGAGATGAAATTAGTTAAATCATGCTCAGTGTCTGCTCAAAAGTAAAGTTTGCTTCTGAGAAACCTACTTTGCTGTGCTTTTTAGTTATTAAACAGATTGAGTATGATGGATGCCAGAGTATCTCTTCTAGTGGTATGTGATAAATGACACCAGTAAGTTTTTAAATTTAGCTTCTGGGTACATATTATTCTTTGGTTATTTTTGGTCTCAGGACCTCTTGATATTAGCAATTTACTAGCAAACAAATCAGCGGATAGCCTAGACTCTCTGGAATGGAATAAATGTGAGGGATGATGACTCCCTTGTTTTAAAGCAAGGAAAAGATGGGAGGTAACTAATCACACATAATATGGTTAGTTCTGCAAGCATCATTCAAATGCTGGGTTTCTGTCTCCACACTAAACCATAAGGTAGATGATTTTATGAATTTATTTTGCTGGTTTCAGTAATCCAAAATACAAAACAAACTACCTGGAAAGATAAAAACTAAACTATTACTATCAAATAAAATGATAATTATGTTGGCTTAAAAGCATACTAATTTAAGCATTAAATAAAATCTAGATTTGCAATAATTTATCTAAATGTTTGCCATTACAGACATATACTCCCAGAGTAAAAGCAGTAAGCTCAAAGTTGTCTAATTTTTCAAAAGGGAAGGAATCTATGTTGGTATTTGGCAGCCCGAAACACGTAAGTGAATATATGTGAACTATTTCCTAAGTATACACATATGTGTAAATAAATAAATACCATAGCTTCATAAGAGAAGACTAATATGTACTTATCCTAATGTAAGTGCAGTTTGGGATGGAAATAATATGGTGAAGAAAAAAGTCATTAGAGAGGATAGCAGAATGTACCATAAGGCCCTCAAGTCAAGGAAATCTCTTTTCTGGAAGTCTCTCAAAGACCTTAAGAGCTGGATTTTTTAAAGAGACTACTTCTCTTTGTAATGTAAAAGAAAGGTTCTGGATTTTGCTATTAAATGTAAATGTATTCCATATTTGAATATACCACATTCTACTCTCCATTTAAAAACCTGGAGTGGAGTTGTGTTACTCTCCTTTCCCCCACCCCCAACGCAATTAGGAAGAAAAGAGATTTTTGAGTGAATCAGTTTAAGTATAAAATCTAAAATAACTTCTTTCAGGGAAAAAGGAACTTAAGGTGGGATGGTATAATACCCAGGTTGCTATATACACAAACAAACATTATTAATGTTGGGTAGTTTTCATTTTTCCTCTTAGACAAAAATCACAAATAATATATAACATCCTAAAACACACATGCCTAATTCTTCAGGCTATTATAATGAAGTCTTTGAATTATTATAAATGCTTGAACATTAAAAATTCATCAGTAAGGAGAGAGAGGTGCTTTCTATTTGTGGTGTTCTGAATTTAAACACAATCTCCTAAGAATGGCTGATTGTCCTGAGGAAGCAGGGCTGACAGCCATCAGCACGCCTGTGCAAATGGTGTATGGAAAAGGTAATAAGAGCTTCAGGAGTATATTTCAACCCATATAATAAAGTAATTGTGAAAGTGTAATTGCAGTCTGGTTCCATGCCATATTAGGGTTAGGAATGAGACGGTAAGAAAATATGAGATTCACAGAATTATTTTGTAAGCAATTTCTACAATGACTATCTCCTGGGATATGCGGTAATTGTCAGAAAAACATAATTGTAAAATGAACAGTGGTGTTTACTTTTGAAGTCTGTTATGATGAAGGTGAACAAAATGATCAGCAATTATTTTACCACTTAAAAGATACCCTAAACTTATGAACAACTTCAAATATAAAGATGGTATTGAATCAAGTTAAACTACTGAATAAAGTTAAGATACTTTTTAAAGGAATCGTTAACCTCTATTATTTACTTATTAATGATACTAGTCTTAATTTCCAATGATTTGAATATTTGCACAATAATAATTTCCCCTTAGGGCCAAGAGAGATAGTACAGCAATGTTAGGTTTTTGCCTTGCAAGCAGCTATCCTGGTTCAATTCCCAATACCCCATACGGTTTCCCTGAGACCCACCAGTAAAGATCCCTGAGCACAAAAACAAGAGTTAGCCATGAGCTTTCGCCAGGTATAGTCCCTAAACCAAAAGAATAACAATAACTGAAACTTAGAAATTCTTTCTTTGGCTACTTCATAAACAATAAATACTAGTTTGATACTAAGTTACTATATTCCATAAACCATCAGTTGCTTTCATAATAAGAACTGAGAAAGGGCAAGGAAAGTTGATTCTACTCTTAGTCACACTGGCAAGACTTAGAAAAAAAGAAAAGATCTTCCTGAGCCATTCACAGGGGCGGCTCTTCCCATGAACATGTATCTCACTGGCTTGTCTCTGTTTTCTTTGCTTGCTTATTCCCACTCTGGAAAAACCTGTGTTCTCTCTCAAGCATATTTTCCTTTCTCTCATTTCACATCTTTCTCAGCAAGTTTCATTCAATAAAAACTACCTTGTTTTACAAAATAAAAAGAAAAGAAAGAATATAAAACATGAAACCTTCTTGTTTTATAAATGCATAAAGAACAAGAAACTTCTTGTTTATAAGCATAAATGAACACAAGGATATACCGTACTTAATACTAATATTATCTAGTTCAAATATTTAAAGTGTCCATTTGATTTTAAGTTTATACATCTTCTATGAATAAGATCATTTACTTTAAGATTACATCTAAGATTGCTTCCTCTATAAGTGCACATTTTCCCCTTTTTCTATCCCTGTAACATGAGTAATTGTTGGTGTATCACCCAGAAAATACTGATGATAAATTAACCAATATTTGTAAATGTCATTGGTACTGGAAGTTTAGTCTAAATGTGACACAGGCTCCAAACCCGTGAAGAAACAGGTTATTAAGTCAAATGTAAAGAATCTGTTTCTTTTTTACTATTATTACTTTGCTTGTCTTTTTTGTCTTTCTACCATGTTCAGATGTGCTCAGGGACTTTTTCCTGACTCTGTGCTCAAGGATCACTTCTAGCCAGCTCGGGATACGTGGTACTGAGGATCACACCAGGGTCAGCCACACGCAAGGCAAGCACCCTATCCACTGCTGCTCTATCGCTACAGCCCCATCTTTTAAATTTTGATCCATTTATATGGTACCTGATGGATAAATTAATGAGACTACAGGTATAGTCTGTTTATTTCCTTGTCCTACCATTTGGAATGAAATTTCAAAAGATGTTTAGTATAGGGAAAGCTTCTTGATTTTGGTAAAAAAAAAAAAAAAAACTCTAAAATACTCATCTGTCTAAATGAACTTTCTAGAAGAAATAATTTTCTATGTAAAGGGAAATATCTATTTATACTAGTCTAAGTGTAATTTTGGCTTTTTATTTACAAGTGATTTATTTCAAATACAGGCTAAGGCCTCTATGCAGTAAAAGATAAAGCAATCAGACCAACCCTGATTTCAAGGGTGTGCTTTAGACATCAAGTAGATAGATTTTTATATTCATAGTAATATTTATTCACACCAAGCACAAATTTCAAGACTATTCAGTCCAGTAAACTATGCCTGAATGATGATGGAGAAGATAGGAGAAAATGACTGCCCAGAAATAGAAGCCCATCCTAAACAGGTGGGAATGTAGGAAGGACAGGCATACATTACACGCTAGTCAAGAAAAAAATATTAGAAGAGTCTTGAAAAGAAAGCCAAATGACGTGAAAGAGTGAAATATGCAGATTATAGGAAGAATGTAGGGACGTAGATCTCGGGCATTTGCTCTGTAATAGGCCTTGCTCTGTCTTTGCCCCCACCCTACCCCAAGTCATCTTTCCATATCTTACTGATCCTTTGTTCCTTCTTGGACTTTTTGTATTCTTTTCAGGTCAGGGTATATATATCAATGCCTATCCAAGAATATATCACTCTCCACTGCCTTCTTCCCTCATGAGCCATCTTCAGTTACTGCTAGAACCTGCAGGACTTTTCTCTTGCAAATACACTTCAGGATTCTGACTTTTCCCCTCTCTTCCATTCTCCTCACACTATTGAGCACTAGCTAAATATTATTCCTTTTTTACTTATCAACATTTTACAAGTCGAAGAGAGCAGAGGGGTTACAGCATTTGCATGTGATTGACCCCAGTTCCTTCCCCAACACTGAGCACCCACCAGGAATGATCCCTGAGCAAAGAGTAAGATCTGAGGGGCCGGAGCGATAGCCTAGCGGGTAAGGAATTTGCCTTGCACGCGGTCAGCCCATGCCAGCCTGGGTTCGATCCCCAGCATCCCATATGGTCCCCCGAGTACCGCCAGGAGTAATTCCTGAGTGCAGAGCCAGGAGAAACCCCTGAGTATTGCTGGGTGTGACCCAAAAAAAAAAAGAGTAAGATCTGAGCATTATTAGGTCTTGTGCAAAAGAACAGGAAACAAAGAAAACTCTGTTAAGCTTTCTAATCAGAAATGAACAACCAGGGTAAGGCAGAAAAAGAACCGAGGTGGATAAAATGTCCTACACTCTTGAGAGAATGGCCTAACAAAACTTCTGCAAGGTCTCTATTATTCATAAGCCAAAATACTATTATTGTTTTCCTCTTTATTCAAGTCCCGTTGAAGCAAATAGTAAAATAATGCAAGACAATGACACAGAATACCATGGACTATCTTATAACCATAGCATTGACCCAACTGTAAGTGATTTAAAAGCATTGTTTTTATATTAAAACTAACAGGGATATATTACAGACTATAAAAAGCAGAGGTCTCTTAAAGATGAAGAGTTAGTCTTTGAAGATCCATACAGATTTAATAGGCATTATAGTGGGCTTCCTTTGGGGTATAAATTCATTGGGCACTTCAGTTGAAAAATGTGAGGATTCTACCTCATGAATACTTAAAGATGGTGAGATACCTTCAAAAGCAAAAGAGATGTTTCTTATTTGAACACTTTATTATATCTCTCAATTTTACTATTAATTGCACATGTATTAACCACTGACTAAGAAATTTCAGGAAAGCAACTGCTAGTAACTTGGGATGACAACTTAGAAGGTACATTCTAAGTATACATAATACAGAGAAATATGAATATACATTTAAATTTCTGGCACTTGTACTATGAACTAAACAACAAAATTGCAGATAGACTACAATAGTCCAGTGTCTCAAGGTACACTTTAGTATTACTCATCTTTTGGGAAGGAATATAAAATCTCTAAATATCAAATTCATGCATAATTAGAAGCCATCCAAAAAAAGAATCAATGCTGAAATGTTCACTTTGTCATGTCATTTTCCCAGGTAGTCCTGCTTGTTGAGCTTGAACTTTTTTTTTTTTTCTTTTTGTGTCACACCCAGCAATGCTCAGGGGTTTCTCCTGGCTCTGCACTCAGGAATTACTCCTGGTGGTGCTTGGAGGACCATATGGGATGCCAGGGGATCAAACCAGGGCCAGCATGGGCCGGCCGTGTGCAAGGCAAAGGCCCTACCCGCTGGGCTATCGCTCTGGCCCCGAGACTGAACTTTACTTTACTTAAAAATAAGCATTAGAATTCCATTTCTATCTCCCCAACCTATTTCTCTATGATGGCAACAGTCACATTCCCAATGTTTCCCTGCCCTCCGCTGCTCATGCCTAGTTTTCTGTGTTCTGACCCCAGTATGAGGTCCTTCCATCAGACTTTATATTCTACTACCTCAGTCTCAACCCAGACACCTCGGAGAACCTATAATACACCTCATCTCCTCATTTTAAGCCTTCTACACTAACTTATTAGAGACAAATTTTTCTCATGAAGACTTAGTGTTTCTATGTCTCTCACACAATCAGAATTCTGCCATTTAATGTGACCCCATTTTTAACTTGTTCAAGAACAAGGGCCAACTATAATATTTAATTATAGTGATGATATCTAAATTCAGAATAGGTTTGGTATCCATTTCCTGGCTATCATGTTCTGCCTTACTACAAATAGCCTTATTGTACGTATTGCTTCTTATTTTAAGCTAACTCAAAGCATTTGAAGAGAGGCAGGAAGTGTATAAAATAAATTTAAGAAGGGCAATTTGCCCCTTCAGCCCTGCCTAAATTTTAAGGCCAACTGAAATGCCATCTCCTCCAGGAAGCAACCTGACTTCCCCCAACTCAATTCATTACTTTCCTTTCAGTGGACTTCAGCACTCTGACCATACACTTCACAACACACCAGTTACACTCCAGCTTCATTATGGCTCCTACTCCGTCCTTATTTAGCCAGTGAGGAAGGAGTCATGGTTTACTCATCTCTGTGCCTTTCCCAATCCCATTTACATTCACCATAAAATTTTACACACAGTTGGTGTTCAGTAAATGCTTTCATTTTCTAAAAATGAATGAAATGTGCCTTATTAGCGAAGTCCAAAGCTTCTTTTCAAGTACATTCTAAATACGAAGGTGGGGGGGGTGGGGAGTGGGAAGGACTCTGCTTAAGCTAAAATATTCTCAATTCATCCCTGAGCAAATATTTGTATGGGGACTGCATTAGAGCTACCTGGAAATAAGAAGTTATAATGGAATCGGTGACACAGCCCTAAGTGAGGCAACCGAAATCGGAACGAACTACTTTAATACTTTTACTGAAATGTTCTCTGCTTGATAAAGTTCATTACCAGAATATCATCTCTACAAGTGAAATGCATTCAGCTAAGCACTTTTTTCATTTTGTAAATAGATTTTTTTTCCTTGCCTGAGCTCTCAGTATAAAATACAAAATAGGCTTCCATAACATTAGAAAAATGTCACCCCATATAGCAAGCTAATTTTTTAATACAATTGATTTTTCTGCTCTAGCATTTTAAAGATAAAGCAGTACTTCCTATAGCAGTCACTCTGTACTGTAAGCCTACCAAGGGTTTAAACATCATGCAAGGCAGTGAGAGCCATTCTAAAATGTGTTGAGATAACATATGAGAGTCCAGAACAAAGTTAAGTCCCATGGGAGAGCCTAAGGCTATAAAGTCACCATCTTTTCAACATTACCCTACTTATTACTATGGTTACACTTAAAACCAACTCTGGCACTAATCTTTTCTCACCTATTCAAAATGACATCGAAAAGTAGGTATGTGCTAAATTTACAACCCAAGGGCCAACTTTTCACATTACATCAAATGAAAAATTATATATAGCATATCCATTTGAATTTTTTTTGTTGTTACACAAGTAAGTTCTTGATCAGAGGGTTTACTGTAGCCAAAGGGATTTTACAAAGTAAGTTCTGTCCTGCTTTGAAAATACCACATGTACTGGGGTTTAAACATCTCAGTAAGATAAATGGGATATCACCATCTGGGGGGAAAAGGGTAGCAGAAATGAATCTTTGACCTTTCAGCTGTCCGTTGAGATTTGTTCTAAGAAATAAACAGTCCTATATTTATTAGTGTCATTTTATAATAAGCACTGTGTTTCTGCTCCTTTTCACCTGCATTCAGATAGGATTTGATGAAGCTTCTAAATTTCAGAAATATGTTCATTCTTCACCACCAAAGGCTCCTCCCACCTCAATCTTTTCTGAAGACTGCACATTATAGACACTCAGTTGACCTCAGTAAGTTTTTTCGCTGGCTTACATTTTTTTTCCTTTCTTTTTTAAAGAACTTTTTTAGGAAATTTTTTAGAAGAAAGATAAATACACTTCATACAGCAAGTGCCATAAGAAAAATATGTTCTGGCAGACTTTTCCCAACTTGTAAATGAAAAGAATTTACATCATCCAAGTATAAGTGCAAAGAGGAAAAGAAAGAAATCTCAAAATGGATTTTTGTTCCACTTTCAAACTTCCAGGCTAGGGGAACACAAGTGTTTCACTTCAGAAATGAATAAGGAATGACTTCAGTACACATACACCTTTCTCTTTTGGGGAAAAATGCACATAAAAGAGCATTTTGGGCACGGCTGACCTGCAGAGATACAGAGCTTAGCAGAGTCATGAATTCACTTACTCTGATATGCACACATGATACGCAATTAAAATCTCCATTCACATTCCTGCCTGGCTGTCAATCATGAGGAAAGCCTTTTTGACAACATTCAGCGAAGCGTACCAACTAACCGCTCAACAGCAACTTAAACAGTAACAGCTTTTGTTACTAGCAAGAACGAATTTTTTACCAAGATTGGGTTCAGTTTCTAAGAAATCATTATGCTCTGAATTTTAAAGCCTTTTATTAAAAATGAAAATGTGTCAAATATACTTTGTAGAGTAAGCTATCTGATGTAACAGCTATAAAATATGAGATATATAAAAAAAATTCTAGCCTTTCAACTGGAGAGAATCTTTTTTTAACTTTTTCCATTTAGAACAATGAACAATGGTTTTATGAAGTAATCTGCAGGGGTGGGGGATGTGACAATCTAATTCATTACCAAGGTTTGCACTAGAATTTTTCAACTTTTAAAATAGATTGGAACTCAAATCTCACTCAAAAAAGTGACTGATCAGTTTACAAACCAATAGGAAAGTGACTTTTTAAAATATCATATGAAGATATTTAGCATGTCAGAAATACTGCATGCACCCAACCTCTCAATTTATGGAGCTCTATAGAAAATATTATGCACATAAATTTTTTTCCAGATGAACCCAGAAGGTACTCTGCTCATAACTTAGTTTCTGTTGAACATCTAATCAAAGACTGTGCCCTCCATAATAGCACATTAGTGTGCTTTAAACTCATAAATCCATAAAAACAGAGCCCAGTAAAATTGAATATAGGATGCTTGTTAATCTGCTGCTGTGTCTGTTTTGAGCAACTAACCTTGGGTTACAAATTCGAAACAAGTTAATACTATCAGATATTGAAATATTTGTCTTCTTCCTTATCGTGCTCTGTAACGGAGAGAGCAGATGCATCCTGACCATTAGCAGCCATGACAAATTGCCTTGCTAATGAACGTTACACACTGAAAGTGCCATAACTGATTAAACTACAATTTCCCACTACTAGATCGAGAGTGAGTTGGGGACTCCAGCAGTGGGCAGCTCTGATATTCTGCCAACAGGCCTTCAGGGCACAGTGTGATATTTAGAAAAACAGTAAATTCCATATGAACATATTTTAAAAGCCTATGTGTCTACAACAGGTTTTTAAAGAACATTAGATAAAACAGCTTAGGTTGTAGCTGATGAGCCATGAAAATGGATGTGTTTTAACTATTTGGTAGCCTTGCAAGAAAGTGTTAAAACATATTCTCTAGCATGTTCTCTCTCTCTCTCTCTCTCTCTCTCTCTCTCTCTCTCTCTCTCTCTCCCCTTCCCTTTCCCCGCCCCAAAACATTGCGTGTGCTTTGCATTTCACATAAAATCTTTCTTTTGTCAGTCCTTTTGTTGGTGCAAAATTGGCAGCAGTTCAAATTCAAAGTACTCCTATTCATGTACTGACCAATGTCATTCTAGTTCACATCAGCCAGCAGCGAGCTAAGCTCTAAAAAAACATAAAAGACTTGCTTCACCACTGACGAATAATGTGTACATTTTTACAGAGCTTAAACCTTAATGCTTTCCCTGGAACTAACAATACAGTATATCTTATCATTCCTTTTTCACAAGCAGGCAGCTGCTGAAACGCTTGCCACTTCAAAATATCAATTGCTTGCCAGAGTTTTCCTCAACACACCCTGTCAAACTCATGTATATTGTGCAATGAAAATGGTGCTGGGCTGAAAGCTGGAAATTGTGTCAAATTCTGCTGTAAGGGTATGATGTGCAAAGAACAATGTATGACAACCGTAGAGACTACAAACAATGGCACTGGAGCCAGGGACTTCATAGATCACAACTGCGCCTGTACATATTTTATTGTAGGCATTATATATTTAAAGCATGACAAATGTACCATTGTACATTATGTGCTGCAGAATAGAAGCTCCTCCTCCCACTTTGCCTTTTGCATTTCTCTTGACGATGGAAACATAGTTGGGTTTCATTTCTTCTTCTGAAGACAATTAGGGTTCTCAAAACAGAAAGGAAAAAGACATCCACACACATAAGGCTATCAAAAGAAGCAACAAAAACGGAAGACAATGATACAAGATGAGAAAATTAGATCTTGTTCTCTTAACATTTTGGCTTCTCTCTCTGAGGACAAAAGCAAGGATTATCTTCAATATTAACCAAGGGTATCAAGAGAACAACACTACTACTATGCCTATAAATTGTTGTCTACCTAATTTTAATGCAGATAAGTGCTGGCTTATTGATTCTCACAATTTTCTAGCAAAATGGAAATCCCATGTGAATATGTTCTTTGTGTGCAGAAAATATGGTTTAGGAAGCTTTTACTATTATTGCTTTCCTATGCCAAAAGAACAATTAAGCAAATAATATTTCACTTCGGTATCAGGTCTTTAAACTAACACTGGTTCCTGTCTGTTTAGATTTTAAATATCCTTTCCCATTTCCCGACTCACTGTTTACTTTAATTGATTCTGGTTATTGGAAAGTTGTTTTTCTTCCAAACGTCTCCTTAAATAACATGTAAAATCTGAAAACATTCTTGCTTTGGAACACCTACTTAATTATAAAGGGCTTCATGACTATAACAACCCTATAATAATTCAGTCAATGACTGTGGAAATGGAAATGTGTTTATGGGAGAAGATTGCTATGAATATATATTTATCTTCTCTGTGACCAGGCTTAGGTTACAAAACCTTTATCACACAAGTAGCTTGGAGTGGAATTAACTGACTACAGACGAGGAAAAATGAAGAGATGTGCTTTTAAGGTGTTAATAAATATTTTGGAAAGAGAATAGGAGGTTTAGGTGCTTAGGGGTGATGACCTTTGGTGTGTTGATTAGTGGGACAATGATGCATTATTAACACACAGCAGCTGTACCTGAACTGCTGCCATGAAAATAATAGCCTTTTATAGCCATCATGGGAGTGAGGTAGGAGGCCTTTATTAACCACTAGACATGATTAGCACATTATGTGAACTTTAGTAGGCAAATTATCTCTTATTGAAATATAATGTTGGTTATAACTAATTGTAAACATGATTTTCAAACTTCCCACTGAACTACTCGGTGTTTTGCTACTCTTCAGCTCATTATTGGCTAGTAATCGACAAAAACACATCCTGTGGTGGGATGTGCATATAGAAGCTGGGCCCCAAAGGGCACCCGCATCACTGAGGGCTGACTTGAAAATTATTTGGCATCACAAGTTCAGAGCTATTAGCATACGTTCAAACTTTCTCTAATTAAGTAAAACTGTTCGTAAACTAGAAAAGCTGCGTGGGGATTTTTCTTCCTCTTTATTTCTTTAAGCAGTTCTTAAAAGATTAGCTTTGCAGTAAAATTGTTGAGAGTTACCTTGAAAAATAACAGCATAATTTATTTCAAAAAGCTTAATTTTGGGAGAGAAAAGATTATCCCATTAGCCTTAGTAACTGAAGAGAGCACGAAGAGTCCATTATGAACAGTCTTTTATGCCCTGGCAGAAAGTCATTAACATAAAATAAATCATTAGCTTTGATATTAAGCTTCTACTATCTGCAGGTTTCTATGATTAATGTTCATGACTGCATCTGCCAAATGATAAAATATACTTTTTTGTTGAAAGGTTATCCTGACTCTTTATTATTAACATTTCTCTTATGCAATTGTTACTGGCATTTTAGGCAGAAGCACACTGGCATAGAGAGGAGGACTGTTTTTAACAATAGCATGGACATGCCAGTGTATATAACACTTTACCCATCACTTTGTAAATTAACCATTTAATTGAGCTAAAGGACCTAAAAGAAAATCAGACGGCACATCAATATGAGTTCAATGTAATTGGCCTATATTTAGAACCAGTTCGTCCACTTATTAATTAACCATGCATGTTCTATTTCTCATCTTAGACCCCAATGTCAGGAGACAGTACAGCAGTGTGAGTTGCTTTCCCTAAAGTCAAGCACTACAAGAGGGCATTTCTCGCTGTAGCAGTTATTCTCAACTTTCATCTTATCTTCTTACACTGCAAAACAGGCAACAGTTCTCTTCAGTAGCATCTCTCATTAGGTGCCTTGACTCAATGAATAGAAGGAAAAGAGGCCCCCTGGGGGCTTCTCAATGTCTGATGGGGGGAAATTATAGACCTTACCTACATATACTCTATTTTCCCAAACTCACCTTTGACCCTCTCGAAAGGTTATCCCTTTTACTCCCTACCTGAAAGAATTACAAGTCTACATCTTTGGAAAATCTATTTCACTAGGGTAACAAAAATAGAAGGAATGGGCTGAGAATACAGTATGTTTCTCAGCGCTACCATTATTTGAAGTTTTTAAGATATTTCACCACAGGTTTCAAATAATCTACCTCTGCTGACTCCTTAATTCTCATAAGGCTTCTTTGATGCAAGTGTAGATTTTTTTTTTCTTTTCCGGACACAGGGAAGACTGGGACACAGGTGGATTAAGGGGTTTAGTGTTAGAACTTTTACCAGATGGAGAACAAAGTTGGGCACCTAAAAAGAATGGGAAATAGAGGGTAGGAAGCAAGAAAATCATATGCTCTCGTTGTTATATTTATTTTGCCTAGGGAGGGAAGTCAACACAGGTTTAAAGACCCTTAGGGAATTTTTTTCATCTCGAATCTTTAACAAAAAGGAGTGCTTTCTTCAAAAAGAAAGACCTCTGGGTCTTCTCAAAAAAGACATCAGTCTTATTAGGTTATAATATGCCAATTAAGTCTGTACATGGTAAAAATATTCTCTCCTGTAAAATATGGTTAAACTGCTTTTAAAAGTATGGTAATGAGGTTTTCTGTCATATAAGACAAATTCTCATGCATTCAAGACCATAAAAAATTTAAAGCACAAGGAACACACACACACACACACACACACACACACACACACACACCGAAATATACATACAATTCCTCAAAGTAAACCTAGGTAGAAGCTAAGAGAAATTTTCTGCAGAGCTAAACTGTCATAACTGCAAATTGGATACAAGTCCACATAGTAATGAAACTCCGTTTATTTTCTTGGCTAATAGGAAAGTTTCTTTCAACCAATTATGCTGCTGGCTTAATCAGGAGTCCTTACTTAAAAGGTACATGAGCATATAACTCAAGAAAGAAAAACAATAAATTGTCAAAACAAAATCATTTAAAACTGCAATATAAGACATATAGAAACCAAAAAAAAGTATTTACAGTGATAGGGTTTCATGTTCCTTAGTATTACAAGTTTAGATTGGTGATTATTTTTATGATAAGAAAATAGATGGATTTTAAAAGTTAGCTTCACAATTCTTAATCAACAAAGACAAATGTGCCACCAATTATGCTAAAAAAACTTTTGGAAGATTGGAGCAACAGTACATGGATTAGGTCAGGCCTTGCATAGGGCTGACCTGGTTTGATCCCTGCACCCATATGGTCTCCCTGAGCCTGCCAGGAGTGATCCCTGAGAACAGAGCTAGGAGTTAGCCCTGGAGTCGCCTCCCAAAACAACCCTGCCCCCCAAATTTTTTGGTAGTCTTATTGGTATCTCCTATCAGGAATGAACAGGGGTGTTCTTTCTCCCACTCTCTCTCTCTCCCACCCTCTCTCCCACTCTCTCCCACCAACATTCATACACAGAGCAACAATGCCATTTCTAATTTCAAATTGCGTAAAATTAGGGCCTGGAGTGAGAACACAGCAGGTAGTGTTTTTTCGCCTGGCATGTAGCTCACCCAGGTACAATCCCCAGCATCCTATATGGTCCCCCAAGCCTCGCCAAGAGTAATTTCTGAGTACAGAGCCAGATGTGACCTCTGAGCATTTCTGGGTGTGGCCCAAAAGCAAACAAAAACTGAGTGTTATGGGAGAAACATGTTAAAAGCAGCAAAAGCCCATTCAGGTTAATAGGAACGTTCTATGTCTCAAAATATTATGGAACAACTACCGTAATTAACAGTGCGGTGGTGCTTCGATTATAAATTACATTTCTAAGCAGCTTATAAACTCAACTCTTTTATATGAGAAATTGTTCTTTGAAATTCCTTTGTATGCTTTGTTTAAAATGAAAACAATGAGGGAAGATGTAGGCTTTTTCTCTGTGGCACTTTCATTCCCTAGTGGACAGTCCAGTTAACAGAATTCACTCCACTTCTGGTCCTTATCATCCTTATCAATGAATGGAGATCACAAGCCATCTGATTCTGAAAAGTGCACCTTCAAAGCAAACCACCAATTGAAAATACATCAAAAGAGACTGGAGAGATCATACAGGAGGTAAAGCACTAGATTGAAAGTGGCAATACTGGTTGGATTCTCAGGGACCTAGTATTATGTTCCTCTGAACACTGCCAGAAGTTACTCCTGAGCACAGAGCCAGGAAAAACTATGGAGGAGTACTGCTGGGTGTGGCCACCACTTCCATCCACCTCTCACCCGAAAAAAATCGGTAACACAAAGTGGAAATAAATGACAAGAAACAAAACATTCTTAAAGTTTGTAAACATAAATATTCCTATGTTTAAACTGTGTTGAAATTCAATTTAAACTAACAAGGAAACACCAACACATTTATATGCTGCATGTGGAAGCTTCTTACAGTCAAGATGACAGCATGAGGCACAATATTTGACTTATTGGGTGGGGGCACAATATTTTAAAATGTGGTTAACTATAAACTTACTCAAAATTATGAACTTTAGATGCTTGGATTTGCTTGCACACAACAAATTTATCTTAAACAGTAATATTTTTTAAATGTAGTTGTTAATAGCACTTAATCAACTCAAAGTAATTACAATTAATTTTTATTAAAGCATAATATAGATATTTATCTGATGTCTTATGAGAAACCTTGAGATAAACATTCAATGAGCCACAATGTAGAATGTTCTTTGAATGTTTATCTCAAGGTTTCTATTATGTCATCAAGTAGACTATATTATGTCTTAATAAAATGTAGAACGTAAATGTAGAAAGGAAAATTATCTGAATTTTGTTAAAGGCAGAATGTCCCAAACCTAAAGAGAATATGTAAGTATGTAAATCAGTTAGTTAATTAACCTAAATTACTGTATGCCTACTAAAGTTCAGAATAGTTCTTTAATACTATTTTAAAAATGCCTTACTGCTAAGGGAATGTTCAAGCTTATTTCTAAGCTCCAATATACTGCTCTTAATGGGGGATGGATTGTAAGAGCTTAGAAATTGCTCGCGTTATTTCCCCCTTATATCAAACTGATTTTCTTAGTCTATTAATATATGCTGCTTGATTGCTCTACGCCATTCTTTCAGACAGGGAAAGGAGGAAAAGGAAAGAAGCTTAATTCGGGATTTTAGAAAGTGGATAAGGACTTGAGAACTGGCAGACTCCAGTTAACCAAAATATCAGGTTAAATTTGGAGGAAGACGCACATAACACACCACATACTGGGGGCGAGTGAGAGGTCAGACAAGAAATAAGCTCCCACGTACCAATTAACAAAGGAGGAGAAATCCAGGATGGGTGTTGTTCCAGGACTGGAAGAGGATAAGGAGGAAGGAAGGAAAGGCACATAGACAGGTCCGCTGCCACCAGCAGGTTCCAATCAGGACAGGAAAGATCAGGAGCAGTTGAGAAATGTCCCCAGGGTCTTTGAAACTTTCTAGTTTCCTAATACAATATTGGAAAGCACTAAAGTAAACCATCCTTCATTAAAAAAAAAAAGATTTTCCTCCCAATTCTCTAAGCTATTGACTATCCCTCTCTTGAGCTGAACCCAATACATACACATACACACACACACAACCAAAAATGACCACAAAACATTCGCATATACCAAAAATCAAATTGTGAGACCCAGTATTGGGTCAAGGAAGCCATAGTTAACTTGAAACGTCCCCTGCTTCTCCCAGGTCAAAGTGATTTCATTCTTCCTCCCCTATAGTCACATCATTTTTTGGAAAATGTGCAATAGGTAGTCAATTCAATAATATTAAATACCAGCTTACATTGAAAATATGTCATTGGGAAAAACTTAGTTTTCTAACTAAGCAAACTATCAAAATTCTGCTTAATATCATCTTTAAGTCACTTTAAATATATATGTGCTGAACAGTATAACATACTGTCTGTAACATACTTTGTTTTAACATATCAAATTTGTCCAGTTTATATCTATAAGTTTTTGCATATGCACTAAAAAATTAGATTTATGATTTCAAAATGTCCCAAAAAGTGAAGATAGTTACATTTGAGGTTTCAGTCTGGTATCTGATTTAGTGGCTAAAATCATTCAATGGCTTTATTTCGTACACATTTATTGGAAACATATTTAAAGGTCTCTAAAATTAGGAAAGGTACCTGCTAATAACATATAACACTCCAGGGTTAATTAATTATCCTACTAACAGTCCAAAGTATCAACTATGAGTTTCTCAAAATCCTAGAAGTTAGGCAGGTAGGCAGAGAACTAATGAAGCATGATTATCTAAATTGGTTATACATTCCCTCCCTCCCTGTGTTCCCCTTCTTTTTCTTAGTCTTATTAATTGAAAACAGAGAACGGATTCTGTATCTGTGTGCTTCATGCCCAATACTTAAGTACAATAAATAATAGACTCTAAATGGGAAAATAAGTCAAAGGAGATTTTGTAGAGAATTCAATGGATCTTATTTTCCAAAAAGTTATCAAATGCTGTTAACCATGACATTTTAAGGTAGAATTTATCATATATGAGTTCATCCTCTTATGTTTCCAAAAAACATTACGGGCCATTCTTCATCATTTCAATAACAAAAGCTAAATATTCTAAATGTCCATTATTCTTTACTCTCTATATAACTAGTGTTAACACGGCTTGTGTTTTGGACTTCCCAGTTTCTAAATGAACCGAAGAAAGATTCAGGACCTGATTCTACAAAAGCAACCACAGAGAAAAGTGAAGACCATTATTTCCCTCCCACTGCTGGCAGAGGTCAGCATCCCTGTCATTAGCCATGTCATAACATAATTGTATTACTACTCCTCATGTGGGCAGATACTGAGCAAGAACTGAACACATCACATCATTGTAAAAAAGAAAACGTGCCACATCTTTGTCCCATTTGCGCATAAAATCAGTGAAAACAGTCTTTAGAAATGACACTAAACTAAGAAACTGAAAGGACCTGCTATTATTCTGTACATATTCAAACTGATGCTCTGACATCTTCCACAAGAACAAAAACCAGCACTATATTTTACTATTGAGCTCTAATTGCAAGCTCCTTTAATCCAATTTCTTTGGGTAACAATGAGTTCAATTAAAGGGATACAATTTTGCTTAAAATAATAACTACATGAGAACAGACCATGTACCCATCTCACAAAGTCTGAAATATAACCAGGCTTTAAGTTCCACCAGTGAACACTTACTTCCAGCCTACATGTTTCTGTCCAGTGCATGAGCTACATTGCTATTTCAAAGGCTGACCTATATACAGCAAATGCCACCCATTCTGCCTGTTTGTATGGAGATGTCTCGAACAATTGCCATAACTAACATCATTCACATTGCTCACACTTTTCTCTAGGAATAGGCTCTGTGAAAATGGAGGCCAGTTTGCATAGTGATACGTGTTCTTACAATAGAGCCTTGCTTGACTAAACTGTTTCCCCAAATTCCTCCAATAAAGTATATTAGCTGAAAACGTAAGTAGTGTTTTGGCAACCTATAGAACAGTACTGCTGGAAATTGTCAGTAGAGTAGAACTACCACACTGTACTTTAGAAAAACATTAAGAAGAGTTAATTCGTTTTCTCCAAGAGAGTCTCTCTGACATTGAAAATATGTCACTGGGAAAAACTGTTACCACTGCATGATAGATATAGAAGCACAGAAAGATACTGAATGTAGGACATCAACTTTAGTAAAGTGCTGAAGATTCAAAACACAGATAATTTGTGGGGTTACCCTATAAAAACAACATGACTGACAGTTTCTTGTAATAAACTGTATAGTTATTTTACTCATGAAAAAGTCTTATCTCTTTGGGGAAAGACTGATCCAATATGTTTTCACAAAACGCAGACATGAGTTTCTTATTTCACCTCTTCTCATCTTCCCTATCCTTACAAATAAACTTGACTGACTGACTATAAAACTGAATCTTGGTTGACTACATTTTAAGACGCTGGAACAGTGAAGCAGGACTGAAATTTTGATCCAAAGGGAATCATGACAGAGTAGGGGGGAAAAGAGGGTTTGGGCTCTTTTGGGAGCCAAACAAACCTACTCAGTGCGTTCAATAGACTCAGGATCAGTGACAAATATATTAGAAACACTGCTCCACAGAGAGAGACAGGAGGAGCCGTCCTGGGAGAATTATTCCCATGAAGCTGCTTCCTCCTATTACAAGTACATCTTATGACTTTGCATCTTTAAAAAATCCATTATTCCCTGTATAAGTTAAATAGAGGACTTGCAACTAGTCTATAGAAAAAGCAGCTCATTTGCATTTAAAAAGAACAGTTTGCTCCTCATACACGGGTGACTTAAAAGGAACGTCACTGACCTAGTGCAGAAATTCTGAAGACTTTCTAAATTAATTTATTCAATTCACGGCATTACCCACTAAAATTATTTAAAGCACTTAATTGGAAAATGATTTAATATCTTGAAGTAATTCTTGATTTTCCAAAGCATTTAACTTTTAAATTAAATCTGACCCCACTATCACAAGAATGATGAGTGAAATGTGTATCCAAGTCATTACCTTCTTTTTGGAGCCTAAAATCACTTATAAATTCAATAAGATGATTCCAGTTTAACTGCCAGAATAGTTCTGACCTTTGTTTCTGCTACTACTATTGGGGTTTGTCTTCACTTTCCAAACTATGACTGATATTTTTTGTTTTCTTTTTCAAATTTGTATTTGTGATAACAGCAAAAAAAAGTGCTACCAACACAAAATGCTGTTTTTAAAGCACAAGCAGATTTTTAGACTAAAAGAACCGCGTTTCCAACAATTAATGAAACGTTATCATACAAACTTCTCTTGTCAAAGTTTCCCATGCCTTCCAACTTACCCCCCATCTAAAAGGGCTCCCTGTGGGATGAAAAACCTTTCAGCATTGCAGGAGACTAGATTTCCCTCCATCCAAACTTCCCTAAACATCACGGGCACACTGCACGTCCCTTTACTGGGTGTTTACATTGTATATAGTAAGGAGAGCTTCTGCAAAGGGTGATATCACTCTACTCAGCGCCGTGTGTGTGTGTGTGTGTGTGTGTGTGTGTGTGTGTGTGTGAGAACTGACCTAGGGCTGCGAGTCCTGGGCGCCGCAGGGAGCCGGGAGGGGGAGTAAGGAGGGGGTGCAGATCCGGCAGTGTGTGTTAAATACCTCTGTATCACGTAGAACTGGGGGAGGAGGGTGGTAATGATGGATTGCCACCATGCAAATGTTAGGAGTTTCAGCGATCTGCACAGTGGACCTCAGCGATGGGCCGGCGGGGAGCGGCTGGCCCGCACTGCCCGAGTTAACAGGCAGGCTTGCAGGCTTACCCAGAAGCGGGAGCTGACGTTTAAACGGTTCGCTCCGCATCTCAGAACTCAGCTGACCCCGCCGGCAGACCCTGAACCGCAGAGACATGTCCAGTAACCCGAGAACGCGCGGGCTCTGTCCCGGAGTAACGCCCGAGGCCGGTCTCTATGCCTGGCCCTCTGGGAGCCGAGAGTTCACGAGGCTCCGAGATAACTCCGAACGCGCTCCCTCCCAGACTATTCTAAGAGACCCCGCAATGACCGGAGTTGGAGCCCCTATCCAGGACCACCCGCTTGCTCATCTTCACTGCGATTGCCCAGGCCCGGCGTCGGAGATCCCCGGGCAGCGGGTCCCGCCGAGCTTGGGACCCTGATGCAGCCGGGTGCGAAGTGCCTGAGCTTTGGACGTGAACGCACAGCGCTCGGCTCCAAACAAACTTGCCATTCACCCGCGCATCCCCAAACGGGAACAGTTTCCTTACACAAGCTATACACACACACACACACACACACACACACACACACACACACACACACACACACACACACACACACACACACACCGGGTACCCCGCTACAAAGCCCGAACAAGGGGCTCCGGTCCCCCAAACGGGTTTGGGAAAACAAAAGAGTTGTGGAGCAATTTTCCCGGCGGGGGGCGGAGGCGTCTCCCGGTCCCGGCACCCCGACTCCCGACTTGCTCCGCTGGCAACTCATCCCGGGCAGGGACGCGGGGCTACGAGGCCCAGAGCGCACGGAAAAGGCACAGAGAAGGTAAAACTGCAAAATAAACGGAATTCTCTGAACTCTCGGCGTCCTTTCCCGATCCCAGACACACCCCCAAAGTATTCCGTGGTTTTTCTCTCTCTCTCTTTCTCTCTCTCTTTTTTTCCCCCCAAACACCCCCCCGGCCAACCGAAGCCTGGATCCTTAGTCGCAAACAGCAGGGAAGGAAAGAATCGAGCACATCGTGTCACTTTCCGCAGGACCGCGGTGCTGGGCAAGCCGGGAGCCGCCGCACAGTCTTTACTGGCCGGGCGAGAGCGGGGCTGCCGCGGGCTGCGAGCCGAGCGCGCCCCGCACTGACCCCCGCCCCGCCGCCGCCCCGCCCGGGACCCCGCAGCCAGACACCGGGAAACAAAAGCAGAGCGTTCACCTTGTTGCAATAGTAGGGGTCCAGGCAGGGAGAAGGTCCCAGACAGGGGAGCGTCAGGCGCAGCAGCGGGCTGGGCTGGAGGTGGATAAAATCTTACGTCCATTTCACTCTCACATCAAGCAACTCCTTTTCTTTTCCCTTCTTTTCTTTTTCTCAATTAAAAAAAAGTGTTCAGCCAAACAAGCTTAGACGGAACAAGAAAGAGGTGTCTGGACTCAGGAGTAAAAGAAACACCTTCCTTCCTTCACATCCGTTTGTGGTTTGTTTAAGAAGAAGAGGAGAAAAAAAAAAAAAAAAAGAGGGAGGAAAAAGCGCTCAAGTCTCCCCCCAAGCCGCGGCGCGCCCGTCGGCGCCGAGCGCGCAGCCAGTTCCGCCGCCGGGCAGGTAACTTCACGCGCTCATTGTCCCCCCGCCCGCACCCCCATCCCCGCCTCCCGCGCTCGGCTCGGGCTGCTGGGCGTTTGATTTCGAGTCTCGGAGTTGGCTCTGCTTTTGAGTTTATTTCCTTCCCCTTGCAGGCCTGCCTGGGGTGCAAGGGGTTCAACGAAGAGGGGGCCGGGGGCTGGTGTACGGGGTGCTGCCGAGCAAAAGGACGGGTGCGCGGCTGGACCGCGAGGGGGTCTGCTCGCCGCCCGGGGACTGCTTGTTTCGGGGCCGGGGCCGAAGGAGGGAGGAGTGCAGAGCGAGGAGGGGAGCGCGGCCGGAACCCGGCGGACGCAGCTGGACCCCCAGGGAGTCTTTCAGCTTTGCGGGAGCTGCGCTGCTTCGGGGCAGCGCGACGCACACAAAGGGGCCGGTGAACCCCAGCCGCTGGCGGCGCTGGGGCACCTCTGGGAGTGCGCAGCAAGGGGGCGCTGTGGCGCACCCCGGCCGAGGCTCCGCCCCCGGGCCCGCCCCCGGCCCCACCCTCTCCCACCGCCTCCTCCGAGGCGTCCCCACCCCTTTTCTGCGGCCCGCTCCTTTCCCCGGAGGCTATTCCCACTC
Organism: Cryptotis parvus; assembly: GCA_021461705.1. Lineage (NCBI taxonomy): Eukaryota > Metazoa > Chordata > Mammalia > Eulipotyphla > Soricidae > Cryptotis > Cryptotis parvus. The sequence continues at coordinate 48,576 of JAJIBD010008682.1, forward strand.
CGGTCTCTGCTTCTCCCCCGCTGCTCCCAAGCCTGGATGCAGGGGCCCGTGGCACGCTGCACCTTTCCTGGGGCTGCAAGCCCGTAGGGAAGGAGACTCGCCCCTGCGTTAGGAGCTTTGGGTGGGCAGTGGTCCTAGGAGCCCCAAGGGACTGTGAGGCTGGCTTCTGCCTCCAGCTCTCACCGCGCTCTCCTTTGCGAAGGCTAGGTTGCCTTAGGTCTTAGGTCAAAAGACCACAGCGGGTAATTTGGGAGACATCAGCTCCAGGGACATTACTAGGGTTTGCTACATGCCCCTTATGAAATTCCTGTCTTTTTATCTACTGTGGAAAGCCCGGTAATGCTCTTGGCGGTCCACGAAAGACGTGGGATCAACCTCCCCGTTTCTCTGGTTGGTAAAATGGATGAGGAAATTACCAATTATGTTTTCCCTCTGTACCTCTCAAACCTAGTAACTTGCAACTTCCTGTCTCCCGGTGGTTGAGCAAGTTTGGTATATGTTGGCTGCTGTCCAACAGAATACCAGAGCCTCTGTCCTTGGTAGGATGTCCAAGCAGGAGTGGATGAGAGTTAACTTTCCTTGGAAGTAGCAGCCCCACACTGTAAGGCTCAAGATTCTGCAAAAGACACTGGAAGTACTTTGTTCCAGTTGTTTTCTGGTGCCAACTATGCTACTTACAAAACCTTGCCTCCTTAAACTGTGTTGATTGAAAGCTATTGCTTGTAACTTTCTCTTTGAGAACACCACTCACACACCCGGTGTGTGTGTGGGGGGTGCGAGAAATCTATGAAGACAGTGCAAAAAAGAGATAAAAAACCACATCTCTATACACAGCTTCTTTGGCAACCTTTTACTAAGCATTGTTTTGTTATCCTTAAATTCTTTACAATCTATGCCCTTGTTCTTTTTTCCCTTCATCATTTTTATAAGTAGCAATCCAGGTGTTTCCCCCACCACCACCTCAAGATTGGCATAGTGAAGACTGGGGCAGAGAGGGAGAGTGTGTAAAGAATTCCTTTCCAGCTATTCATGAGATCTTCTGTATTCACAAGCCTTTCAAGGCTTTTTAAAAAAAAAGAAGTAGGAAATGTGAACTTCCTAATAAAGGTTTTTATAATGGCATTTAAATGAAGTTTCGTGTTTTTAATCAGCCTTCAAAATTCAATTGCAGATGCTAAAATAATGCACTGGTATTTTCTTCCACTGTTAAGTAAAAGTCCACTGAGCTGGGGAGATAGTCCAAGGCTTAAGCACATGCCTTCTTCTGTCAAACTCCAGTGTAGCACCCCATGGTCCCCTGAGCATCACTGGGGTGGGCCCTGGTCCTCAGCCCCTTGCATGAAACCTTCCAGTCACCTTGACCAAGACTTGCAGAGAGTTGCTCTCTGTCCTCAAACTGTGCGGTAGGTCCAGCCCCTGAGAATCTAGGCTTAGGGTTGTCTGAACTTGTATTTCTGTCATTAACTCAATGTTTATTAACAAAAATAAAAGGGATTTCAAAACACAAGTTTAAGACCTTTTTTATAATCTGCACTGATTGTCTTTGGTGGTCTCCTGTGAACTGAGAAAGGGGGAATCTAATTTTTCATTGGAAACTATTATTCTCAGCATATAGAACCCTCGGGAAGATCAATCATTGTCTGCTTGGTGCAAAGACCTACCCTTATTTTCAGTCCAGGGCTGACTGTGGTGAGGTGAGTATCTAAGAGCAGAAAACCCATGTGTTTTTACTTAATCAAGAGCCCAACTTTCCATGCAGAATATAAATATAGAGTCAAAGTGATTTTTGTGATAATGTGTTGGGATAGGTAAGAATTTGAGCTTCTGATAAAAAAGGCTTTTAACACCAAATTCTCGTACACAGATACCATGACATGGAATCCAATAAAAATAGTTTGTTTGAATGCTCTGCCCAAGTATATTCATTAAATTGTGTGCACATGATGAGTAGTTGTGTCACGACAAACTTAAGAAAATTTGGATAACAAACACTCCATGTGAATTTTATTAATTTCAAATATAACATAGTAGAGAGACATTATACTACTTATTAAAATGTAGGACATTCAACTCTGTCGTAGAGAGACATTATACTACTTATTAAACTGTAGGACATTCAATTCTGTCATAGAGAGACATTATACTACTTATTAAACTGTAGGACATTCAACTCTGTCGTAGAGAGACATTATACTACTTAAAAACTGTAGGACATTCAACTCTGTCGCATAACTACGTTTACTCATGGATTTGTCCATACATTTGTTCATTTGTATCTTATTCAGTAAAAAATATAAACTGGGTGAGCACCACAGATGTGGGTGAAGGGGGGAAATAAAGATATTTGACCTGGAAAAGACATTGTGCTATGTGCTGTGTAATGGTTAACTAATAAAATGAATCATTCTGTTTCTGATTTGGATGAGGTAAGTCTTTTGAGCTTGTTAACATAGTCGTCCTAAGTCCTATATCCATAGATTCCAACACAAATCATTTATATACAAGATCCAGATATATTTTTTAAAGCTCTCCAACATTTTAAGTTTCAGGTAAGACAGAAAAATCACTCATCTGCAAGGATAGCTAGGATGGGACAAAGGGATGTTAAAAACACAAAGTTTGAGGACGGGGAGACAGTTCTAGGGCGAGATTCCATGTCTACCAGCGCAGGACCCTGGGCAGAGAACCTCAGTACTGTATGGCTCATTTAACACTTCTAGGGGTGTCCCTGCGGGCCTCCAGGACTATCCTTAGGGCTGAACTTCCTATAGAAAAAAGCACATTAATTAAAATAATAAAATACACTGGCAGGATGTTTCCTTTTTTATTATTTTCTTATATTATGGTTACTTTGGGTCGCTTAATGGCACTCTGAGAACCTCCACACCCAGGGTTCAATCATTTGCACTATCCTTTTATTTTATTTTATTTTATTATTTTTTTTTTGGTTTTTGGGTCACACCCGGCGATGCTCAGGGGTTTCTCCTGGCTCTGCACTCAGGAATGACTCCTGGCGGTGCTCGGGGACCATATGGGATGCCGGGATCGAACCCAGGCCGGCATGGGCCGGCCGCATGCACTATCCTTTTTAAAGACTCAGTTTGATAGTTTGTCCATTCTAACCAAATACCAGTGAATTATTGTATAGCTTTGAATTACAAGTGTATCATATTGGACTAGAAACTTTATATACACTTTCCACTCAAGAACAAAACATCTTACTCCTGTTGCTGAGATGATATTGACAAGAGCTATATATACTAAGTAGCTATTATCTTTGCCTTGGTCTCCATTTCTTTACATTTGATTTCTCTGTCTCATTTAGTTTCCCAAATTACATTGGAAACCCACTAATTACAAACCAAACTGAGCAGTTGGTTTTGTTCCCTTAACATTATTCATCTTTATTTTAATTACAGTTTTATAAATTGTTGCATGTTCAAATTTGCAGTTTCATTCATTGACCACATTTTGTTTACTGATCCCGTGTACTTATGTAGATAATATCTCTAAATTGCATATAAAATGTATAACTCTAGGGAAAATAATCCCCTAGAGAGTTAATCCTATCTATAATATAGAGACTGATAAAAATCATTCAGCAAAAATATACTTCCTGAAGACCACTTTTGGTTCAGTTTTGAAGTTAACTTCTCTTTAAGGACAGAAGTCCTCTGATGTATCGACTATGAACATAGACCCCTCAAGTACAGATTTATTGTAAAATGCTAAACATTAAAAATAAATTAAGTCATACCACATTTTATAAATATTCAGTCCTTCACTGACCTCTTCTTCAAGTGTGTTATATCCCATAATAACGGACACCTTAATCTCTTGTGGAGAAGGAAACATCATTCTTTATAAATTTCATTCACTTTGCACCTCACTGGGGCCACCTTTAGATAATAAGACGTGTAGTTATGCATGGGTTTACATGCGTTCCTTCCTAATGAGGTTTCTACTGAAATTGCTGTTTGTTTCCTGGAATCCAACCAACACAGAGTCCTACACATTGTAAAGGTTTGAAAATATCATTAGTGGTTTTGATGGGGAATGTTTACATTTTCTCATTTTACCAGTTAAATTTACTGTTGTCCAGGTTACTTAATATTTTCCAAAGTAATTTAAATGCAAAATAGAATGATATGCAACATGTAATATAATTCAGTGGCAGAACACAGAGTACAGAAGTTTATTTCCTGGGGAGACTGGTGAGAAATGACTAGATTGTAAGTCTTTCAGCCAGAAAATAAAGGATTTCAAAATGATGAGGAAAGTTTGAAGCAAATGATATAAGGTCCAAAGATACTTCGCATGGTACTAAATGACTCATAAAATGCAGTATTTTTTTACATAATAGGGCAAGTGTGCCATGCTTGTACATCTTACCAGTGAGTGTGGTACAGTACTTTGATCTTCTACAATATACAACATTTGTGGCATAATAGCTATAATAGGACTATTCAGCTATTTTACACGGCAATAATCCAGTCCTCTCTCATCAGGATAAACTGTGAGGACAAATCCTTTCAAAATCAGAATTAGTTCCTTATAGAAGAGTGAGGCTACAATTATCCTTTAAATAGGAGCAGCTGCAACGTGGTACCAGTGTGGAGTGTGGCAGAGAACTGTTTTTCCAATGCAATTAAATGGATTTTTAATGCAAACTAATATTCTATAAAAAGGCCATTGAAAGGTGCGTAGGTGTAGAATTACTAAGATGAAAGCGACAGTCTTGCTGCTTACCTGAGTTAATATTCCTGCCTTAGTAAACGCTGTTTGGGTGAAAAGGAATATCGAGGCATACTGGGCAGAAGGGCCCAAAAGAAAGTGAAGTAACACAAAGGAAAGATTACCCTTGTTTACTGGGACACTGTGTCTCATTTGGAAACAAGTCCATATCTACATTTTAATATTGTTCTTTCTGAAAAGATATGATGAGTCAACACATAAGCACTTCAATTTAAACAGGAAATGTAGCACTGAGGTGGAAAAATGTAACACGTAGAGTTTATAGTAATCAGCATCTATGTCCAGAGGAAAACAGAGGGAAAAGAATGGAAACTTGGTTTGTTACACAGAGATGATTATAAGACCTTCCAGAAGATTAAAGCCCACAATAGATAGGACATTGAGAGAAGTTCAGACTGAGGGTCTCAAGTGCCTTTGAGAAAAAAAGGAAAGAACCCCTCTCTACTGGCTGGTGATGTGAGGGATTTCATGTAATCCTAGAGCACTGAGGATTAGTCAGATCTGAAAAGAATTTTCCCAGTGATCCTGACTATGTAAAAAAAAAGGAATATTGCCTCCTCCACAGGGTTGATTTTATTATGGGGAGCAGGTTAAAGGTTGGGCCATACCTGCAATGCCATGGATTGATCCAGGTCCAATGCTTGCAAGAAAAGTGCCTTATGCACTATACTATCTCCCTGGTCTCAAGATACTGATTTTAAAATTTGCACATCCAATGAAAGTTTGTATTGTTATTGGAACTTAAACACCCCTTCTTTCCTTGAAACATCATCCTTATAAAGGATCCAGAGGGCAGATAATGTGAATCTAGCCACAATTACCTACACATTCTAGGTACTTATGTGCTTGCTTTCATAATGAATTAAAGTTCATTCAGACAAAAGAATGAGGACTTTCTGAGAGCTTTTTAGTAAATTTTTAGGATGTTACTTTGTAAAAGGGTACTCCACATAATTGAGATGGTCTTTTTGGAGGACCTCTGACCTAATAATATAGAAAATAAATTCTCCCGCTTTGTGATAGTATATGTTATTTATGCATTGGTTTTGGAGGCCACACAGGCAATACTCTGGACTTCCTCCTGGCTGTGCTCAGGGATCACTCCTCGTGTACTTAGGAGCCAGATGGGATGGAAGAAGGTGGAACCTGCACTTACTGCTTTCAAGGCAAGCACCCTGCCTGTATCATTCCATCCCCATAATAGTACATTTTAATGCAAGCCTTCCATTAGCCAATTAAAAATCATGTGCTTTAAAGATGGCAAGCATCTCTCCAGTCCCTAGTTTGTCTGATATTTATGAAACTAGCACCGCCTCCCATGAAACCTTCAAGGGCAGGATTGATTAAGTGACTCTTTTTCCTCATCCTGGACCTACCCTGTTTGGGTAGTCATTGCTTGTTTCCACTTCTGATTGACCTTTACTAATGTAATTACCTTGCTGCCCACATGTTGCTTTAGTGTTTCTATTTTGTTCTGATGTTAAAGTATATGATTATAAAAGCTCCTAGAGGCAAGGGGCAAAGTAGTACTGAGGGCCCACATATTTCAATTCCTTTGAAAGTGCTCTTTGCAAGTAGACACTTAACATATTTCATTTTGGTCTGAGAAAGAATTCAGGAAGCTTCTGATAAAGACTCAAGATGTCATAATATGTAAACACGTCTACTTTGTAAAAATTGATCAGGGATATAATAATGATATTATACTGTTTCCTACATGAGTATGACTGAATATCTCTTTTAATGAGTGGGCCATTATTAAGGACCCTCTATCTGTAGCCTGTGCTGCAGTTTCTCCTCCTACTCCCCCAGCGCCTTACTTGTCTTATCCATTTGTATTTTTTGAGTGGCCCCCCATAAGCATTAAAAAGACTATAACTTAACCATTGATTTAAGGAGAAACTATTTAAGCAGAGAATGTATATGGATGTAATATAATTATATATAAATTATAATAATAGTTAAAATGCAAATAAATGTATAAAGTCAGAAGTTTAAAGACAAATTATGGCAACACAAGGGGGAAAAAACTGTGCTAAAGTGCAGGGTTAAGGCTTTGTACTGAAGGACCCTGGTTAGATTTTGGCACCCTATGTGGTCCTCTGAGCACCACCAGAAGTGATCCCTGGGCTCAGCTGGGTGTGGTCCCCAAACAGAAAGAAACAAAAAAGAAAATGCAATTTGGTGTTTTCTGTTGTTTTAAAGGTGTGAAGTGGAGTAGGGGAAAGACGAATGGACAGACACTGGAGGAAGCTTAGTCACTGAAATTTTATTTGCCTCAGTCAAAACTGTATCTTGAAACACTTGGGGAATCTTGAAAAGTTTCAGTACAGACCCTGGCTTTGATTTATGTGTGTTTTAATATTTTATGTAGGATGGGATTTTCATAACTATTTTTCCATTATAATAAAGAGTGTAGTAAGGGCAGGGAGCTCACGAAACGGGCTGGCCACTTTCTCCTTTGACTGATTTTTTTCTTAAACTGACTACCATAGATAAATACATACTGACCACCATTTTAGTGACAAGGGTTAGTAAACTAGCTGGAAAGATATGAAACTGTGCAGTATGTCTTCCTCTGATCTGCTTGCTTCTTTAGTCTCAGATGTGCTCTTCTGCACCCTCCTTCCCTCAGGCACACCCTTCAGAGCTAAATTAAAGCAAACTCCAAACTGTTGGACAGGACAATAACCTCTTCAGGCTAAAAATCACAAAGTCCAGAAAGCTTGAAGTTGTTTCATGATACATTTGGCAACATTTGTCTAGATGGGAGAAGCAGCATCTAATCGAAATCTAAATTCAACAATTCAACATCTAATCTAAACGGACAGGTGGCTTTTACAGAAGTTTCCATTTTACTCAGCTAGTATTCTGTTTGCTGCAAGACTAGGACTATGTTTGATTGGCGGGACTACCCCAGATGCGACTTAAAAGACTGCTTGCATAATAAGCTGCATGAAACTCTCCAAAATTCAAAAAATGTGAATTTCAAAACACATTGTGCCTGTAGAGTCTCAGATAAGGGATTATGGTGCTGGAATTGTAGTATCTTAATCTTGCCATGATTAGTTTCAAAGCAGATTCATCGAGGAATGATTTAACTACAATAAAATCTACTAATTTTATGTGCTAGAATTTGAAAAATGTAAACATTTGTGAACTAGCAGCACAATCATATACAGAACATCTCCATCTGTTGAAAGAGTTTCTTATGGTCCTTTGTCAATCAAGCCATTCCCTCAACTCCAGCCTCTAGAAAATCTTGACCTGATTTTTATTAGTATACACTTTTTTTTCTGAGACATCATAGAAACAGAATCTTTCAGTATTCCGTTTTTTTATTTGATTTCTTTTTTGAGCTTACATGCTTAACATTGATCTAGGTTGCTGTGTCCATAAGTAGCTTTATTGTTTTAATTGCTGGGCAATATTCCTTTATTGCTGGGCAATATTCCTTGACAAATGTAACCCAATTTTATTTATTCATACATAATTGATGTACAGGTAGATTCCTTCCAGTTTTAAATACTCTGAATAAAACTATGGAAATACAGCTGCTGGTACTTATATGAACTAATGATTTCATTTCCTTTGGTAAGTATCTAGGAATTTCACTGCTACATTGTATAGCAGATGCCTGTTTAAATTTATAAAAAATGGTCAAACTGATTTCAGAAGTGGCTGCACCTTTTGTCATTCCTACTGGAAATCTGTGAGATTTGTGTTTTGAAATCACAACTAGAGATGACCAGGGCTTACCTCTGGTTCTGTGCTCAAGGATTACTCCTGGTGGGCTCAAGGGACAGACCATATGTGGTACCTTGACTCTAACCCAGGTTGGCCGCATGCAAGGCAAGTGCCCTAACCAATGTACTATCACTCTGGCCCCTATCCATGAAACTTTTGGTTACTCCAAATACTTGCTAATGCTTTGCTTTATTAGTCTTTTAAATTTACTCAGTTCACTGAGTTTACATTTTATTAATTTTCATTTTTCAATGATTAGTAATACTAATTGGTTTTCATAATACTAATTAGTTTTAACTTCTTTTTCTTTTTATATATCTTTTTAGATTAAAAAATAAAAATTCTTAAGTCTTTGTCTTGGTAAAATTGAGTTGTTTATTCACTTATTACTGCATTGTAGGAATTCTTTTTATATCCTGGATGTAAATTCTTTTTATTATTCTATCAGAAAAATATTAAAATTAAAAATAAGTTTAACAAGGTTGTCAATATGCAAAAAATAATTGCTTTTATATGATAGTAAGTAACAGTGGTACTTTTATGAAAACATTTATAGAAGAATCAAAAATAAAATATTTAGGTATGCATTGCACTGTACATATGCAAAACCAGTATACTAAAATTTGCGATTATCCTGAAATAAACATAAAAGCTACTAACCAAGTGGAGAACTAGAGTACATTAATAACATGGTGTTTAGGCATCTGTAAGGTAATATTTTGTGACCTGGGGTCACAGTGGTTAAGATTCTGATTCCTAAGCTTGAGTCCTTATCTTGGAATCTTGGCATTGTCCCTGCCCTGTTGAGTGTGATCCCGGTACCACACCCAGTGTCTCATAATCTGCACACTGCAACTCTGTGTGAACAAAGCTGCTGCTGTTTGATGCCTGATGAGCACTGCAGCTGAGTATGTAACAGCCGCATTCCCCAAAACACACACATGCAAGCACACACACACAAACACACAAACACCCACACATCATATAACAACAACAATAATGGGAGGGTAGAAATGAAAAAATTCTGTCTAAATTATCTATAGATTTAACAAAAATGAGATGAATTTGAAAATTGAAAATAAAAAACATTAATTTTTTATGAAAATAAAAATACCAAACAATTGGGGCCGGAGCGATAGCCCAGCGGGTAGGGCGTTTGCCTTGCACGTGGCCGGCTTATGCGGGCCTGGGCTCGATCCCCGGCATCCCATATGGCCCCCGAGCACCGCCAGGAGTGATTCCTGAGTGCAGAGCCAGGAGTAACCCCTGAGCATTGCCGGGTGAGACCCAAAAAAAAGAAAAAAAAAACAATTTAGATAAAAATAAAGTTATGAGAATTACACCACTTTAAGTTTTACACTCAACTACAATAATAAACAAGACAAGTGTAGACTAACAGTAAAAGCCTGAAAATACATGGTCAATTTTCCCCAAAGCTCCGAAGTAGCTCAAGAAGGAAATGATAAGGTTTTCCTCTCCAAAAACATTCTACCATGGCAATAGGATATCTGCTTGTGAAAGTAAACTATCTCACACCATACGCCGAATGAATCCTTAACAGCACAGATACAAATATTAAAGCCAAAACTATCAAGTTAATAGATAGGATAAAGTAGTCACTTGGGTTAGTGAGAAAAATGTAGTTTGATAGCTTAAATTTTACAGAATTAAAAAAAGTCTTTTCAGAGGACACTTTATTTTATTTTTACTTTTTACTTTTCAGCCACACCTGGAGGTGCTCAGGGCTTATTCCTGCTCTGCATCACTCCTGCCAGTGACGAGGGCACCAGATGTGGTGCCAGGGAAGAACAAATTGAACATGTCCAAGGGAAGTGCCCAGTTCACTGTACTATTGCCCCACCACCTTTAGAAGACACTAAGAGAAAGAAAATGCAGGGTGGAGTGATAGTACTAGGGGCACTCTGCCTTGCACAGGCTGACTTGGGTTTGATCCCCAGCATCCCGTATGGGTCACCAGCCCTACCAGGAGAGATCCCTGCGGACCAGCCAGGAGTTAAGTCCTGAGCATGACCTGCTGTGGCACCAAAACCAAAACATGATTTTATTTTAAGTTGCCCACACAGTCTGGGAGAAAACACGCATCTGACAAGCCACTTGGAGCATTCGGGTTTCTTCTAATTCAATTCTCTATTCCTACTGGTTTCTCTTCGTGGCCCTCTGTTTCTCTTAGGCTTGGCAAGATCAGCTGCTCTACTCTTTCTGACTTAGCTTGCAAAGAAAGCAAAAAAAAAAAAGTCATCATTTTCTTCACCAAGACTTCTCAGTCCCTCCAACTCTCATATTCCAGGTTGGGCACAATTATCAATATCACTATCACTATCACTATCTTCCCGTTCATCAATTTGCTCAAGCGGGCTCCAATAACATCTCCATATGTCCTGTCTCATGCTAGTAGAGCCCAAGGGCATCTGCTCATTCCAGGAACATAAAGAGCCTCAAATCATTATATTAGGTCATAGGAATGACCTAACATAATTATTACTGGTATTTGGCATATCAAATACGACACGGGCAGCTTGTCAGGCTTACTGTGTGGGTGAAATACTCTTGTAGTCACCTCTAAATACAGAATTTATTGATGAACCGCATGGCCTCAAGCAGCTATGTGAGCCAGGCTGTGATAGGCTCGTCTGCTGGATGGAGTTCTGAGGAGAGGGAGGTCCAGATGTGGAAAATGGCAGCCCCTCATGGAGTGGGGGTTGTTGTGAGGCTCTGCTGGGGTGGAAGGCCAGGGCTAGAATCCGCCACTCTTCCGGGCACCTGGTGAGTGGCTGGGCACAGGGAGAGCTGGTAGAAGCTCTGCCCCATGTCTGTGAGTCTCTGGATCCAGCATACCTGGGCGGATTGAAAAAAACTGCTGCAGGGTGGGTGTCGATGATCTGGGCTGTGATAGGCTCGTCTGCTGGATGGAGTTCTGACTAGAGGGAGGTACAGATGTGGAAAATGGCGGCCCTCATGGAGTGGGGGTGGGGGGGTCGTCTGGCTTGTTGTGAGGCTCTGCTGGGGTGGCGGACCAGGGCTAGAACCCACCAACCTTCCCGGGTGCTTTATGAGCGGCTGGACACAGGGAGAGCTGGTAGCAGCTCTCCCCCATGTCTGTGAGTCTCTAGATCAGCATACCTGGGCCGTATTGAAAAAAAAAACTGCTGCAGGGTGGGTGTTGATGATCCGGGTTGTGATAGGCTGCGTCTGCTGGATGAAGTTCTGGCGAGAGGGAGGTCAGATGTGGAAAATAGCAGCCCCTCATGGAGTAGGGGCGGGTCGTCCTGACTTTTTGCGAGGCTCTGCTGGGGTGGCGGGCCAGGGCTAGAACCCGCCATCCCTCCCGGGTGCCTCATGAGTGGCTGAGCACAGGGAGAGCTGGTAGCAGCTCTGCCCCATGTCTGTGAGTCAACCATATTTGTTACCTTCCTCATCAGTTTAGGTATCCATTTCCTTAAATAAAGAGCTCCTTGGGGTGGGGAATGGGGACGTCAAAGACTTTTTAATGCCTTGTGAGATTTTTTGGCCTAAAGTGTCCTCATTTGTGCGGTGCTCAGGGTTTACTCCTGCTGTGGATCACTCCCTGCCAGTGATGTGGGCACTATATGTGCTGCCAGGGATTGAACCCCAACTCCTCTCTTTAACAATACTAACTTTAACATTGCTTGCTCATTTGTGTCATTCCCGCCAAATACCAAATTCCATTCAAAAGCGAGAAGTTCCACACTCCTTTCTTCTGCCCCAAAGGCATATCCAAAGTGTTATTCTGGTTGATTCGCCCCTGTACTTCAATTATCTTTATTCTGATTAGTTTACTAGGATATAGAGCCAGATTCTATAAGTTAAGGGATCAACTTCACCAGATTTAATCTGGCATTTCAATGAGAGAAATAGATAGATAGATAGATAGATAGATAGATAGATAGATAGATAGATAGATAGATAATAGAGACAGAGAGCTGGAATGATTACTGCTTATAAATCCAAGGCTCTAAAGAAATCTTCCTTAATTTAAGTTTCTGGATCAGTCCACAGATTTTACAGAAATATTTTGCTTATTCAATTCCATAATTATCATTAAAGGAAATAGCTCAAAAATCATAGAATTGATAGGATATAAAGAGCAAGCTATAGGGAAAACACAACACAGAATTCATGTTCTTGCTGGACACCACTATCCTTTCCTTCAATTTCCAAGTCTCATCAAACTGGAAAAATTCCAGGTTCAGTCCATATGTGTTCCTATTTTACACAGACTTTGTTGCATAGGCATGAGTCAAACACAAACTATTGGTAATTGTTCAACATCTACTTCTTTTTTGCCTTTTTGGAGGTGAGTGGAATGCAACTGAAAATTCAGCCCTCCATAATGAGATGATTTCCTTTGGCAGCCAGTCCCCATTCTTAGTTGCTTTTCAAGGTTGTCCTGTTAATGTAGCTAAGATGCCCTTAATTTTTTAAAAAATTTTTTATTATACCACCGTGAAACATACAATTACAAAGGTGTTCATAATTGGTTCTTGGCAATACAGTATTCCAGCACCCATCCCTCCACCAGTGCCCCATTTCCACCACCAATGTGCCCCTCCCCTCCCGTCCCCCAGGCTGCCTTAATAGCAGGTAACCGAGTTTCCTCTCTTTTCTCTCTCTATCTCTCTCTCTGTCTCTGCATCTCTCTCCCTCTTATTTTACACATTGTGGCTAGCCCTGCAGATATTTAGAGTTTATCACTTAAGTCTCTTTGTGTATATTCAGTGGTGAGTTTTAATCTGCCATTACCATTTCCCATATTTATTAAAACACTGGTATCTATTTATATCCTATTAATGAATGCAGTCATTCTATATCTGTCCTTTTCCTTCTGACTAATTTCACTCAGCATGATAGTCTCCATGTCCATCCATTTGCAGTTAAATTTCATAATTTCATCCTTTCTGACAGCCGCATAGTATTCCATAGTGTAGATGAACCACAGTTTCTTTAGCCAGCCCCTCTGTTCTCGGGCATTTAGGTTGTTTCCAGATTCTAGCTATAGTGAATAGCGCAGAGATGAATAAAGAAGTATAGATAGTGTTTCTGCTATGTGTTTTTCGGTCTCTAGGGTATATTCCCAGGAGTGCTATTGCTGGATCAAATGGGAACTCAATATCTAGCTTTCGGTTGGAATGCCCATATTGTTTTCCAAAAGGGCTGGACCAGTCGGCACTCCCATCAGCAGTGGATGAGAGTCCCTTTTTCCCCCACATCCACGCCAGCACCGGTTGTCTTGCTTTTTTGGATGTGTGCCAGTCTCTGTGGGGTGAGATGGTACCTCATTGTTGTTTTGATTTGCATCTCCCTGATGATTAAAGATGAAGAGCACTTTTTCATATGCCTTTTGGCCATTCGAATTTCTTCTTTTTGGAAGCTTCTGTTCATTTCTTCTCCCCATTTTTTGATGGGGTTGGCTGTTTTTTCTTCTTGTGGAGTGCTACCAGTGCCTGATATATCCTGGATATTAACCCCTTGTCAGATGGGTATTGGGTGAATATCTTTTCCCACTCTGTGGATTGTCTTTGTATCTTGGTCAGCGTTTCTTTTGAGGTGCAGAAGCTTTTCAATTTTATATAATCCCATTTGTTTATCATTGCTTCCATTTGCTTGGTCAGTGGTGTGTCGTCTTTAAAGATACTTTTCGTTTTCGATGTCATAGAGCATTTCTCCTATGTTTTCTTCGATGTACCTTATAGATTCATGTCTGATATCGAGATCTAGAATCCATTTTGATCTGACTTTTGTGCATGGCGTTAGAAGGAGGTCTAAGTTCATTTTTTTACACGTAGCTGCCCAGTTTTCCCAGCACCATTTGTTGAAGAGGCTTTCTTTGCTCCACTTAATATTTTTTTGCTCCTTTATCGAAGATTAAGTGGTTGTATATTTGTGGAGTGCTTTTCAGGATACTCAGTTCTATTCCATAGGTCTACGGGTCTGTCTCTATACCAATACCACACTGTCTTAATTACAACTGCTCTGTAGTAGAGCTTGAGGTTGGGGAAAGTGATACCTCCCATCTTCTTTTTTCCCAAGGATTGCTTTAGCTATTCGTGGGGTTTTATTATTCCATACAAATTTCAGGAGTGTTTGTTCAATTTCTTTGAAGAACATCATGGGTATCTTTATAGGGACCGCATTGAATCTGTATAAAGCTCTAGGGAGTATTACCATTTTGATAATGTTAATCCTTCCAATCCATGAGCAGGGAAAGTGTCTCCATTTCCTCAGGTCTTCTTTTATTTCCTGAAGTAACGTTTTGTAGTTTTCTTTGTAGAGATCCTGAGATGTCAGATGCCCTTAATTTTATCAATGAGAAAATTCCCAGGCTTTTTGGGTGACTGAGTCACAAAAGGAGTCAAGACCAAATAATTGTATTTCTAATTATAAATCACACCTGTCCTTTGAAAAAAAAGCTCCATTTCCTTTCAAGATATTGCTGGTAAACTTATTAAAATAATTCTTATCTCTTGTTCCTTATTATTCCCGCTCATTCTTTTTTTTTTCAACCAGGGGTTACTTTTTGCTTTTTAATACCAAAATTATTAAAAAACATTTTATTTTTTAATTTTATTAAAAATAAATTTTTTGTTAATATTTTATTCTACCATCGTTGAGATATACAATTACAACATTGTTCATGTGTGGAGGTTTCGGTCACACAGTGTTCCAGCACCCGCCCTCCACCAGTGCCACCAGTCCCACCGCCAATGTCCCCAATTCCCTCCCCTCCCATAAAAAATAAATTTTTATTTATCTAAATAAATGATTTTATTTAACATACCTGCAGTTCAATACAACATTAAAAACCCTATTTTTCTTCTATTGATTTTTTAATTAATTTATTTTTTATTATACCACCATGAGATACACAGTTACCAAAGTGTTCATATTTGGGTTTCAGTCATACAGTTTTCCAGCACCCATCCCTCCACCAGTGCCCATTTCCCTCCACCAATGTCCCTGATTCCCCCCCACCCCGGCCTGGGTAAATGGCAGGCAATTATCACTTCTATCTGTCTCTGTCTCTCTCTGTCTCTCTCTTCCTTCTTTTTACACACTATGGCTTGCAATACATATAGTTAGAGGTTATAAGTATATCCTTTTGTCTACTTTCAATACTCAGATCTACCCTGGTATTATCATTTACAATAATTATTAGTACACTGTTCCTTTCTCTGTATTGTCTAACCTCTGACTCCCACACAATTGCAATAGGTTCCACCACCTGACAAGACTTCCTGATCCATGTTTTGTCTGGCCTTGGATATTGGTATCATGCTTTTTTTTATATCCCGCAAATAAATGCAATCACCCTATATCTGTCCTTTTCCTCTGGCTAATATCACTCAGCATGATACTCTCCATGTCTATCCATTTATGGGCAAACTTCTTAACTTCATTTTTCCTAATAACTGCATAGTATTCCATTGTGTAGATGTACCAGAGTTCCTTTATCCAGTCATTAGTTCTGGGGCACGCTATTTGTTTCCAGATTCTGGCTATTGTGAATAGGGCTGCTATGTAAAAGTGAAGATGGTGTTTCTGCTGTGTGTTTTTGGCTTCCCAGGATATATTCTCAGTAGTGGTATGGCTGGGTCAAATGGGAGCTAAAAGTCTAGTCTTTGAGGAATGTCCATATTGTTTTCCAAAAAGGCAGGACCAGTCGACATTCCCATCAACAACGGATGAGAGTCCTCTTTTACCCATATCCAAGCCAGCACTTGTTGTTCTTGCTCTTTTGGATATGCGCCACTCTCTGTGGTGTGAGATGTTATCTTACTGTTGTTTTTATTTGCATCTTTCTGATGATCAGTGATGATGAAAATGTTTTAATATATGTCTTTTGACCATTCAAATTTCTTCCTTGTTGAAGTTTCTGTTCATTTCTTCTCCCCATTTTTTGATGGGTTTGGCTGTTTTCTTCTTGTAAAGTTCTACCAGTGCCTGATATATCCTGGATATTAACCCCTTATCAGATGGGTATTGGGTGAATATCCCTTCCCATTCTGTGGACTCTTTTTTTATTAAACATTTTATTATACCACCGTGAGATATACAATTACAACGTTGCTCATGTTTACAGGTTTCAGTCACATAGTGTTCAAGCACCCTGCCCTCCACCAGTGCCCATTTCCCACCACCAATGTCCCCAATTCCCTCCCCACCCAATAGACTGCCTAAATGTCAGGTTCTTTTTTATCCTTTTTTTTAAAAATAAGTATTTTATTATACCACCGTGAGATACACAATTACAACATTGCGACCCGTGCAAGGCAAACACCCCCTCTGCTATGCTATCACTGTGGCCCCTGATTTCCAGCAAATTTATATCTATTCATTTCTCTGGCATGTTAGATAATTTATATCTATCTATATGGATAGATAATTTATATCTATCCATTTCTCTGTGGCCGCCCACCTACAAGATGGTCAGACTTCCTTGTAAATACCCTGAAGGAACCGGTTTGAGGCTCTTCGTATTCCTGGAGTCAACCAGATGCCATTGGGCTACATTGGCACGTGATAGGGTCCAATGGAAATGTTACTGGCGCCTGCTTGAGGCAAATCGATGAATAACTTGGGACTCAAGTGATCAACTGATTTCTCTGGCATGTTTTCTTCTGCACTTTATTTGAACTTTCAGTACTACAAATAGGCTCTTCATAGACTGGAATTTTTTAAAAAATATTTTTATTATACCACCTTGAGATATACAATTACAAAGATGTTCATGTTTCGGTTTCGGTCATACAGTGTTCCAGCATCCATCCCCCCACCAGTACCTTTTCCGACCACCAATGTCCCCAATTCCTCCCCCCTCCCCTTACCTGCCTCTACAGCATGTTCTTTATCTCTTCCCTCTCTCTCTCCCTCTCTCTCTCTCTCTCTCTCTCTCTACCTTCTCTTACACATTGTGGATTACAATACTTACATTTAGAGGTTATGATGCGTATCTTTTTGCCTATATTCAATGCTAAGTTCTAGGTTGGTATTATTATTTTTCCTGATTATTAGCACACTGTTCCCTTCTCTGTCTTACCTAACCTTGACTCCTACACTTTTGCAGTAGATTCCACCTGTTGACAAGTCCTCCTGATTCATGTTTTGCCCTGACCTTGGATATTGGCATTATAATGTATTTGAGTTAAAGATTAATATCTTACTTGTCACTGTGGATAAATAGCTAGATAGCATACAGATGAAGAGAACAAATAGTTTGAGAAAGCAACACTATAAAAACAGAAATATAGAGAAGAGAACATAAAGTAAAAGATTCTGAGGAGAATATTCTAGAGAGAAATGGACACACTAATCTGTTTCTTTACTCAGTTGGTCACTCATCCAACAAACACTACTTGAGTATGGACAGTCCTAGTCTCCAAGTCTACAGAAAGCTCTTCTACACCCTCCCTTGAAGGTCATTTTTTTACAAAATGCCAACTCCATTTTAATTTTCAATTGCCTTGAATATATGCCCCTCTCTTGCCTTTCTGATCCTGTTCTGTTTCAAATAATTTATCCTTCCTTTATTTCTACTGTTTTTCACCTATCCTTTCTTTTTTTATCAACAGTCTCTCCCTTCTGAAATTTTCTAGTTATTCCAACTTGCCATATGCAGATGGCTATTGATAAATATGACACAGATAAATAATCTCCTCCTGAATAGTATTAATTTCTATAGTCAACACCCATGGTTCACTTGGACTCTCATGGTTTCTCATTTGTCATCTGAACTCTAGCTGTTTCTTCCTAGAGGGTGTCTGAACATGAATTCAGCATCTACATACCTGCTATGACTAGCAACCTAAGCGACAATTTGGGAACAACATTACCTAGCTTAAAAACTCCCCACAGCTTTCTGATACCCATACACACAAACCATTTGCTCTTCTGCAAATAGTCACTGTCTTGCCTCATTTCAAGCATATACACCTACTGTTCCCTCAGCAGAGAGTAGGAAGAATGTCCTCACTACCGAATACTTACATGACAATTCCCGTTACTTCAAGGCCCAATTCAAATACTACTGCAGTAAAGCTTTTTGAAACACTGCTTCCTTTCACAGATATACTGTGTATTCCTTCATTACTGTGCTGCAATGATTTGCTTATAAACTTGTCTTTCAGTCTTTCATTATGGATCTATCTCAATCATCTTTGCACTTCCAACATTTGGTATAAAGGCGTGCGCAAAAGCTCCGCTTAAAAATGCCCATTGCTTTTATCCCCTTCTTATATTGATGTGACTGGCTTCTATTAGGTGTTATTTGGGAATAGTGTCATATATTTTATGGTGAATACAGTAGTGGAAAGAAAGATTTAGCGGCTCCTTAGCAGCGGTTTATCTCTTTCTGAGAGAAAACCAGAATGAGTTTTTTAATAAAATGATTGAAAAGGTACACTGAATCTTCAACTTAATTATTTCAATTCCTGCCCCAAAAAGGCTTTTAGAGAGGCTGCCACTTGGCCAAATGTGATAAAGTTCAATACATTCTTAAAATTTGTAAATTAATTTACAAGTTTCCATTCAAAGTTTAATCTGCTATTTTCACATAAGAAAACCCATAAGGTTGCTTCCTATTGATTTAGTATTTTTGCATCTAAATTTAAACCACTATTTAATCTTCAAAAGTTTCCAGAAGAGCATGGTACAAAATAGTGAATGTAGCCTTTTTTTACTGCTTTGAAAATTAAGATCTTCATAACCAGTGCTCAGAAACTAGTTGAGGTTTCTAGACTTAATTTTCTTAATTTTTGTGTTTCTGCCAGGGCAAATCATTTCATAATCACCTGAATTTTTTCTGACTTTTTTGCTTCTATGTGTGTGTTTGTAAACAGTGGCCAACCCTGCTGCCACTGCTTCCTGTCAGAGTATTTCCTCCGATATCCCTTCTCAATAAACTGTCAGGGCAGTATTACTTACTATGTCCTGTGCATTGAGAGGCTCTATAATGCCAAGGACAGTTCTTTAAACATAAGACACACTCGATAACCATTTATTTATCTAAACTGAGTTAAAATAAATGAAAACAGCATTTTCTTTACTATACATTGATAAATATTTCAATTAAAGCAATCTCATAATCACAGTAAGTAGAGTCAGGATTTGAACTCAGGCCATTCATTGCACTTTGAAACCCTGAACTTTGTTCTAGATAGAAGCTCAATGGGATGAAAACACTCTGCCTGCTGGAAGCGTTCTTTCAGCTCTTCCAGAAGCAACTGAGCACCAGAGAGCTGGGAATGGCTCCAAAAAATACTGGGCGCTGTTTACAAACAAACAAACAAACAAACAAACAAATCCCTGGACTTTGTTTCCTCTACAATAGAAGATGCATTGTAAAGCCCTTTGTTCAGCACTAAAGCCAAAAATTATTTGATCACAAGACTTAATACTTTCTTCCTGGCTGTGTATAATAGTCCTTCTCATTTTTTCTCTGACACTAATTTTGAGGAGTGGGAAAGTGCTCCTATCTACAAGAACATCATTTGGGTCATTATGAGCTTAATACCTATAGTCCATCTGAATCCTTTCAGGAGATATTGACACAGATACTTAGATACAGATCATGACCCTATGCCTATGAATTGATGGACTGAGTATCCTCATTTGAAGACTGGGTCTACTCAAGTACTCAAAGGCAAAGATGTCATATTTAGAGCCAAAGAAGTAGAATTTGTAAGCGTCTGACTCAAAGATTAGGGGTTTCGAACCTCTCTTTTCAATAAACTAGAAGGAAGGAGTAAAATAGTTGCAAAATGTCCTAATTGGAAGATGGAGGGAGTGGACCATACCCAGCAGTGTTTAGGAGCTACTCTTGTCTCTGCACTAAGGGATCTATCTCTTCTGGCAGTGC
>JAJIBD010008683.1:0-20885 GCA_021461705.1 Cryptotis parvus
AAAAATTTTAATAAATAAAATGCTTTCAAAAAGCATCAAATGTAGGTTGGCAGAAAGAGAGTGAGAGGGCCATCTGCCCCTCGAGGTGTTGCATGTGTGGTTGTGGTGACAAGCTGCGTTGGCAGGTGGCAAATAGGGAGATAGGCTTGTCTACAACCCCAGGGCCCTACCCTGTGGGCCCTGGATGGTGGATGGTCTGACATAGGAAAAGACCGGGCCTGCTGGGATGAACCCAGAACCATGGCAGAGCCTGGCAAGCTACCTGTGGGGTATTCAATATGCCAAAAATAGTAACAATAGAGATGAACTGGACAAAGGACAGACCAGACGCACAGCTGCGCTGCCCAGTCCACATGGAGCAGCCCATAGAGTCTCTGAGGAATCAGCTAGTCCCAGGCCGAGACCAAAGTAGCTCTTAGGGTAAAGCAGTCATGTGGGGGGGAAGCCACGCTGGCCAGAATTGGAGCAGGGATTTGGGCTCCTCCCTCTCCATGCCAGTGGGCGTAGCTACGGGCTCACAGCCTCCGCAACCAGATGAACCAGACAAGGGGCAGATCAGACGCACAGCTGTGACAGTGTGCAGCTGTGCAAGAGGCTTAGATAACAAAGTAGGCTAGAACCTGGTCCTTCCCAGGATCTTTCACATCTGTACACCATAATGATCATTGTAGTTGTAACAAACTGGGGAGGTTGATAGGGAATGAAGAACTATAATGTCACACTAGAACTCACTACTGAATATCACTATCACTTATCACTATCTTGCTCTCCCTGTGCCCAGCCGCTCATGAGGTGCCCGGGAGGCATGGTAGGTTCTAGCCCTGGCCTGCCACCCATGCAGAGCCTCACAACAAGCCAGACGCCCCCGACTCCATGGGGGCGCGCCGTTTTCCGCATCCGACTTCTTTTCACTACTGAATATACACATAGATAATTGCATCATAAACCATAAGGCAAGTCACAAGGTGTAGGAGAAGAGAGAGAAATACAGAGACAGAAATAGAGATAGAGAGAAAGATGAGAGATTTAGACACACGGGGAGAGCTGCCATTGGGCTCTCCCCTAGCTCAGCTGACCATGAGGCTCCCAGGAGGCAAGATGGGTTTTGGGAGTGGACCCATCACTTCTGTAGGGCTTTGGAAGCAGCTGGATGAGACTCACTCACCATAATAGCCACCATTTTTGTGGTCTGGACCCAGTACATCAAAATAGTGAAACCAATCATGTTCTAGAATATATTACAATCTACAACGTGTAAGAAAGGGAAGCAAGAAAGAGAGAGAGAGAGAGAGAGAGAGAGAGAGAGGAGGTAAAGAACCTGCCATGGAGGCAGGCTGGGGGAGGGGGAGGGAGGTCCGACATTGGTGATGGGAGATGGGTAGGGGTAGAGAGATGGGTGTTGGAACACTGTAGAACCAAAAATTCAAACATGAATATCTTGTTATTGTATATCTAATAGTGGTATAATAAAATATTTTTTCAAAAAAAGAGAGTGAGAGGTCTGGCACACACACTGTGTGGGGTGGACCAAGGGTTAACCCATGAGTCGCCCCGACACTGTGCTGAGCTGGGTCCTGCCCAGTGGGGCCCAAAACACAAAACAAGCTAACAATGGGGGGGTAAGGAGGCAAGTTATGTTGGGGTCTCTTGGAATAAACTCAAGGTTTGCCTGTTTTAAAATCAAGTAGAATCTAAGCTTAAAACTCTAGACATAAAAATGTCCTGGTATCCTGAAGACAGAAATGCATAAACACTTAGGAGCCGGAGAGTGTACAGTGGAAGAGGCATTTCATCGACTTGTCATCTTTTGGCTGGAGGAGATATGTTTACCTACTCTTGTACATGTTAATGACCACTAAACTTATTTCAAGTTTTTATCCTTTTTTATTTATCTCAGGGGAGAGCACAAACACAGTCACAACCACAAATTATGCAGGCAAGTTTCTCACTTTTGGGGAAATTGCAATAGATAAGCCTTGCCTTGGGGAAAACCACCTTCGTGATCATGGGATCTGCCAACTCAGTATTAGCCACTAACCTTATTTTAAAAGGAGATACTGTATTTGAGTCTTCACAGTTACTCACCCCAAAACAGAGTCATGTCCAAGGAAGAAAACAAAGAAACAAAATTAGATCACAACACATTTTCTCATTTCCCTAAAAGTAGCACCACATTTTCACTTTCACAGAAGGACCACGCAACGTCACACAACCTACAAGCATCATGAAAGACTTCAGGTAAGTAGAGAACAAACATGACTGTTCTGGAAGGTGTTCAGGTACTAGTGTAACTCTTCCATAAAATCCTATTAGATAAAATCTAATTATACACACTTAACTGGGGAAATGAAGAGGGAGCTCATTTCACAGGATCTAGAATAAAGAATCTCAGAGCCACTTAAACAATGTGTTTGGAAAGTGTATAATAAGACAAAAATAGTTTAAAGTTTTATTAAATGAACTTGTGAAGGCAGTAGCTATGATTAAATTTTATCTGGTACCTGAAGTGTTGTGAACAAATACCAGAGATAGTCATAGATTCAATGATTTCTGAGTGTTTAGTTTTAAGAGTCATGATTAATTTTAACTGGACAGACTCTGAGTCAGGTCATTATTGTCTTGTTAAAGTCTCCTTAGAGCCTCAGCTGGAGCCAACAGCTTTCATTTCTTACCCTAAATTGTCCCCTTTATGTTCTGTGATCACTGTAGAGAAGAATGTTAGCTCTTAATTGTCTGGAGCCAGATTCTCCCACTCCAACTTGCCTTTCTACACAGAACACTTCATGCTTATGAAACACCCAGCCTGGGGAGAAAGGTGCTATGCATGTACAAAGGAAGTTATTGCTATTGATGTTTCTCTCAAACAGTAAGATTTAGAATGTCAAAAGTAATGTCACACCCTGAGGTAACAGCAACACTTTCTTTATTGGAAAGCTGCTGTGTTACTTTTGCTTTGTTATCAGTTATGTCTGTATTATGTACAACCCCTCCAGAGAGGCACAGCTCACAGTCAGGGACCACTAGACCAGAGGACTAATAACTGAGATTTTTATTTCCTATCACATCCCACCAGTTTAATTGTTCCCACAGTAGTAACCTGAGTCACAGAAATACTAGGGTGCTCAGCTCCACAAAGACATTTAAAACAAAAGCAATGACAATTGGCCTAGCAGAATCACAAAAATTATCAATATTCAGTTGGTCGATACTCATTTCTCTAAGCTTTACCGATTACCAGATGACGAAACCAATCTGGAGTAATATTATAGGTCCAAAAGAAAAGCTTAAATTTAAGTTTTTTCTCTGACTTTTTTATCACACCTGGCAATTCTCAGGGGTTACTCCTGGCTCTATACTCAGGAATCACTCCTAGCAGTGCTTGAGAGACCAGATGGGATGCCTAGGATCAAACTGCATTGGCCACATGCGAGGCAGGTCCGAGAAGCTTACTTTTTTTGTTGTTGTTGTTGTTGTTTTTTTTTTGTTTTTTGGGGGCATAGGGTTACTCCTGGTTCAGCACTCAGGAGTTTCCCCTGGCAGTGCTCAGGGGACCAAAGATGGAGTTAGTGTCTACTAAATAATGGCACTGTTAAACAGTCTTTGACCATTGTATTCTTAAAAATAAGTAACAGTAATTTACTTTAAGCAGGTTAAGTAGAAAACATAAAAGATACAAAAATAACTATCTTTAAGGAAATTGTTTACACTCATATATCCCTAGACACAGGGAGCATAGTAGGGGCACAGCTTGCTGACTTTAGAAATAAGCTAACCCTGTGAGAGTAAGATACTCCAGAATCAAGGTCCCAAATTCGAGCATGAAAAGTAAAGAATATAAGAAAATAAAGTTGAAATAAATACACTCCTTCTTCAGTTCCCAGTATAGTAGTTCACCAAATATTTGTTATGTACATTAATTAATACAATAATTGAGCATTAAATATGAGGGATAAAGAGTGAATGGAAATATATAGAGAGATCATACATTAAGATGTATGTTGAAATTATCTGGGAAGATAGGCAAAGGAGTCAGGTCACTCTTAAAACAAATTAAAATATCTAAAATATAACCAGAGACCATGCGCCATGCAATGATGTCAGGGTATCTCCATTGGCCTCTAGGGTTATGACTGGGAAACAGGAGATTACTGTTTACTTGCACTTTCTCAAAAGCACTTTCCATTTTACTATACTATAGAGATTCACAGACATGGGGCAGAGCTGCTACTTGCTCTCCCTGTGCCCAGCTGCTCACGAGGCGCCCAGGAGGGATGGCAGGTTCTAGGCCTGGCCCGCCACCCCAGCAGAGCCTTGCAACAAGCCAGACGACCCCCCCACTCCATGAGGGCCTCCATTTCCCACATCCGGACTTCTCTCTCGTCAGAACTCCACCCAGCAGACCAGCCTTTCACAGCCCGGCTCACACGGCCACAAGCAGCCTGCGCGGTTCATCAATAAATTCTGGACTTAGAGATGACTACAAGAGTATGCTACCTGCACGGCAGAGCCTGGCAAGCTACCCGTGTTGTATTTGATATGCCAAATACCAGTAACAATTATAGATCTCATTCCAGAATGGATTGAAGCTCTTTATGTTCCTGGAGCAAGCAGATGCCCTTGGGCTCTACTAGCATGAGGCAGGACATATGGAGATGTTACTGGGGCCCGCTCGAGCAAATCAATGATGAACGGAAGACAGTGATACAGTGATTTTACTATACACCACCTGAAGTGAAAAATAGAAATCACATTTGTATAAATATTAGTTCCTGCCCGACCCTCCAGAATATCATCTCTGGAAAGTACCAGTCCATCTCTGTTCTGCTCTAGAGCTCGCTTCTCAAACATCAACAGTGCTTAAGAATCAATTGGACATCTTGCTAAAATTGAGAAAATGACTCAAAAACTCTGGGACGGGGTGGGCACACTGATTACACTTTTAAAGCCTTTGCTGCCATTCTGTAGACTCCACTTAGAAGAGTAAGGTTTGAGAGAACTATTTCTAATAATGAAAGAGTCAATGTAGAGTATAGAACTGGTTCAGAATAAGTACGAAGTTTTCTAGGCAGAAATTAGGACTGATACAAAGAGCAATTCCTTACTTTTGCCTGAGTTTACTTCTCCCTGAAAGCTCAGGTGGTGTGTGGGCCACAATCCCTGGCAGGTTCAGACCATGCGGGGTGCGGGAATCAAATGCCTTACCCACTGTGCTATTCCTCTGGCCCCAAGTTTACAGTGGTTTCTTGAATGTATTGTTATAAGTAGCTTTGCAAAAGGTCTCTTTTAGGGGAAACCAAGAAACAGGCCAAGGGCTCATTCTAATATTTCTTATAATTACATGAGAATCTATAGCTAAAAATAATAATTATAAATATAGTATATTGTAAAATTAGAATTATATAGAATATACAATTAAAAAGACAGCAATTGCATCAACAATATCAAGTGCCTAGAAAAGCCAATGTATAAGGTTATCACAAAGAAATTTAAAATTTGTATTGGGCATAAAAAGCCATTAGATGAATGGATAACGTGCTTTCTTCTTGAATTAAAGACCTTAAGCTAATAAATATATAAAAATTCAATGCTATCCTAATCAAAAGTCTAAAATGATTTCTTGTTGAAACTTAAAGATTGAATTTCATAAGAAAATAGCAAAAGAAGATACAGTATAACAGATAAGGCATTTGCCTTGTATGCAACTGACCCAGATTCATTGCCCAGCATCCAATATGGTCCCCTGAAAACTATCAGAATTGAACCCTGAGCACAGAGTCAAGAGTAAGCTCTGAGAATCACTTGATGTGAATCTCCCTCACCCCCCAAAAAGACAAAGAATAGTAAAAACACATTTAGAAAGAAAAAATACTGGAGATCAAAGAGATAGTACAGTGGGTAAGATGCTTGGCTTACATGCAGCCAACCGAGGTGTGATCCCCAGCACCCTTTAAGGTTGCCTGAGCACTGCCAGTAGTCATCCTTGAGCACAGACCCAAGAGTTTGCTCTGAGCTCCACAAGGTATGGCCCAACTGTGCCACTCCCCGCAAAGAAAAACAATAAAAAAGGAAAAAGAGCAACCCATCAAAAACAAAAAGATAAACAGAAACTTCCTCAAAGAAGATACACGTAAAACAAAAAGGTACACGAAAAAATACTTTGTCACTTTATCATTACAGAAATATAAAACGAAACAATGAAATATATCATGTCACACCAGTGATACTGGCACACATCACAAGGAACAAAAATAACCAGAGATAGTGTGGATATGGGGGAAAGGGGCCCTCATTCATTGCTGCTGGGAATATCAATGGGTTCATCCACTTTGGAAAACAACAGGACTCAAAAAACTAGAAACTGAACTTCCATATGACCCAAAAATTCCATTTCTTGGTATCTTCTCTAGAGCTAAACACATTAATTGCACCTGTACTTCTGCATACACCCTATTTCAATCCCTTTCACATCCCTATCTGATTCTGATTAAGTACATACCCTGTTTTAATCCCTCTACATGATGAGCTGACACAGAGTTTACACCCTACTTCCCCAGTTTAAATTTCTGTTCCACCTAATAAAGAGAGCTGTTCCCCAAAGCGGTTTGTGAAGACTTCTTTGTGGGTGTCTTACTCAATCTCCTTTATGGGTGTTCTAATCACTCAGGATCTGACTTCACCAGTGATATCAACATTCCCTAAGGGTTCCAAAACCTTATTTAGAAAAGACAGATGTGCTCCTATGTTCATTGTAGTACTATTCACCATAGCCAAAATATGGAAGAAACCCAAGTATCCAAGAATAGATAAATGGAAAAAGAAACTGTGGTCCATATACAAAATGGAATACTACTGACTCTAAGAAAAGGTGAAGTCATGCAGTTTGTTGCTACATGGTTGAATCTGGAGAGTATCATGCTAAATAGAGTTAGTCAGAAGGAGGAACAGATAAGAATGTTCTTTATCTGTGGAATATAAGGAAACATCATAGGGAATAACAAATGACCAGTGGCAACAGAAGCCAAGACAGGTCCTCAGCAGGGAGCTTAGCACAGGATGGAGAGGGAAGGAGAGAGGCCCGGGGATAATTGTTAGGGAAAACAATTGCTAGGGGTGTAGTTTGGTCATGTAGACTAAAATAATATTGAAACTAATTTTAAAAAATTTAAAAGGAAGGAAATAAGATTTTCATTACCAGGTATCAGACGATACATGATAATGTTAGAAAAATCAAGATTATGGTCCTGGCACGCCACTTGATCACTTGATCACTTGAATCCCGTTATTCATCGATTTGCTCGAGCGGGCGCCAGTAACATTTCCATTGGACCCTATCACGTGCCAATGTAGCCCAATGGCATCTGGTTGATTCAGGAATATGAAGAGCCTCAAACCGTTCCTTCAGGGTCTTAACAAGGAAGTCTGACCATCTTGTAGGTGGGCGGCCACGTGATCTTTTGACATCCCTTGGGATCCAGTCGGTAACGGCTCTAGTCCAGTGGTTGTCTCCAAATCGCATTACATGTCCAGCCCATCTGATTTTCGATGCCTTGGCAAACGAGACAGCATTCCCTGATTCTGGAATAGCGACGGAGGTCAGAACTCCGGATTCCTTCTCTCACTTGAGTGAGCACGCCAATAAATAAAATAACCATCAGAATAAAACAGAGGTGCTGGAGAGACGGCACAGCAATTAGGCTCTCACCCTATGCTCAGGTGAGATCCTTGGCACTGCACATGGTCCCCAAGGCCACGGGAGTGATCCCCAAGCATAGGGCCTGAGGCAAGACCTGCACCACTAAGGAAAACAGAATAGCCCAGAACTAGTTTTGCCATGTTACAGAAGTCACTCTGCACAATAAGGAAAAATTATGAGCTTCTGTTTACCAAATAAAATAAGAATATACAGAGATATACAGTGAAAGAAGTTGATTTGTAATACTCAATAAGTGACCCCCAAAAAAGTACCCAGAACATATTTTTAAAACCTCCTAGAGTATGACACACAGGCCTTCAACTGACCTGCCCTCTACCTGCCTCTCCAATTTTATCTTCCCACCACCACCACCCCTCCTGCATCCCACCCATTTCACAGCAGGAGAGGGTGGGGCGTGCATCTGCTGCAGGAGAGGGTGGGGCTTGCAACTGCTGACCAGCATCTTTGGGGGCTGCTGGAAGTGTTATGCTTTTTATGGGTCCACTTGTCTAAAGGAATCATTAAGGATGTCTGTATATAATACACTGCTACAAAATATTAAAAGAAAGAACTTAATATTCTAAGTACCCAGGGACATTTCCAGCTAGGGTTTTTTGTATTTCCCTCTACTCTGGTACATTTAAAATAAGTAAACAAAGGACAAGAGGAATAGCTCAGTGGGGAGGGCCTTACCTTACACACTGCCATCCTTGGTTAGTTCCCTAGCATCCCATATGTTCCCCTAAGCACTGCCAGGAGTGATCACTGAGCATGGTGCCAGGACTAAGCTCTGAGCACTGCTGGGAGTGGCTCCCAAACAAAGCAAAAAAAGGAATATTTTATATATATATATATATATATATATATATATATATCCTAAAACTCCATGAGGGCCTCCATTTTCCTCATCCAGACTTCCCTCTCATCAGAACTCCACCCAGCAGACCAGCCTATCACAGTCCAGCTCGTGCGGCCGCAAGCGGCCGCGCAGTTCATCAATAAATGCTGAATTTACAGATGACTACAAGAGTATGCTACCTGCATGGCAGAGCCTGGCAAGCTACTCATGTCGTATTTGATATGCCAAATACCAGTAACAATTTTAGACCTCATTCCATGACCTGATGGAATGGTTTGAGGCTCTTTATGTTCCTGGACCAAGCAGGGGCCCTTGGGCTCTACTAGCATGAGACAGGACATATGGAGATGTTACTGGTGCCTGCTCGAGCCAATCGATGATGAACGGGAAGACAGTGATACAGTGATTATCATGCCAAAATAATAGTATTTCATCATCTATCTCTTCTGATTCCTCTACCTATATTCTGCACTTCCACTTTGCATAGGCATTACACTGCTTGGAATAACTCCCATTCCTAATTCCACACTAAGCTACCACTTAGCTCATATGACAAGACCAAGATATCTTTCAAACCAGGTGTCCTTCACTATTTTTTAGAATTTGTTGCTCCCACCACTGTGACATCACAGATCTTGTAGATGCTATATTACTGTACTTAACTTCCTATATGTACTTGTTTCTTGTCAGTTTCCCCATTACACTTTTATTTCTTTAAAGTCAACACCCATGTCTTATTTTTGTAAACCTAATATTCAACTCCATGCACACTAGAATATTTCAATAAATGTTTTTTTTTGCATGGGGGAAAAACTCTACTATAAATTGATAAGAAAAAGACATACAACCCAACAAAAAGCAGTCAAAAAAACTTGAACAGACAGTTCATTAAAAAAAACACTGGTAGACAAAAGAGTAAAAGATGCTTGCAATTAACTGTCCTTTCATATCTGCCAAGTGTATAAACATTATAAAGTCCTAACAATATTACATGTTCGTGTGAGATACTACACATGTGTCCTGCTACTGTTAATATGAATCAGTCAACTGGGAAACTATCTGGTATCTAAAGAAACCCTTTCATATCAGAGCAGAACACATGTAGAAGAGACTAGTCATAGAGACTGAAGTGATAAAACAACAAGAAGGGTGTTTGCCCTGAATCTACCCAGGTTCAATCCCTGGTACCCCTTATGGTCCCCCGAACCTCATCAGGAGTGATCCCCTGAGTGCAGAGCCAGGAATCCCAATGGGTATATCCCAAAAGGTGTACATATATATGTGTGTATACATACATATATATGTATATATGTATGCACACATATATATGCATGTATATGTGTGTATACATGTATATATACATATATGTATACACACATATATATGCATGTATATGTATGTACATATACATACATATATATGTATACACACATATATATGTATGTATACGCACACGGTTTTTAAAAGGACAGTAGTCATAGTGGAAAAGCAGTCAGTAACCCAAATGCTTACTACTTACAGAATGACTCAAACTATGACATTGCATCAGCGGTAAACATCTGCCATCCTTTCCATATGGTAGAAGGGGGAACGTCACAGAAGTGAAAGATGCACAGCATATTTCCCTTTAGATAAAGAGTAACAACATAAAGAATTCATCAGTATCTTGTTTAGAAGTGGGGAGATGTGGTAAAATTCTGAGTAAAAGCAAGCACAGTAAAACTCCCAGCCGACATAATAGTTGCCTCTAAGCAGAGCAGGAAAAGATGAACACAGCTGGACACAGTGGTGTTTCAGATGTTCTCTGTGTGTTTGGTGCAGGGTGAGGGTGGCCTCCCAAGCAAAGCTCACGACACCATGAGGCCACTTTTGGCAGCATTCCACCAATGGGCCCAGATAGAACCTTCATTGCCAAAGCCTGGAGATGTGGTGCTGCTTCGCCCAGAAGAACTGAGGACATCCAGGGCTATACTCAGTGATGTTCAGGAGTCACCATATAGTACCAGGGATAAAGCCTGATCCTTGTATGTGTGAGTCCATGTCCCCCTAGTTATGGCTCTGGCCTACATTCACATAGTCTTTTAAATATACATATACATATGTGTGTACATATATATGTATATATATATGTATATATTCTTGCTTATAGGCAATATTCAAAACGTGATTCTCCAGAATATTTAACTTAAAACCCAATTGTCAATAAGGAAATAAATCACAGATTTATTTTTTAAATTTCCCTTTTGTTTAGGAATATTTATCAAGGTTACATTTTTGATAGATTATGAACTCTTTCCTAACTGGGACTGTAAAAAAAAAATAAAAGTAAAAAGAGAAAACTCTTCTCCACCCAGGTGCTAGAGCAGGGAAGCCAACCGGGTTTCTTGAGGAGTCTGACTATAGAAAGGCCAATGGAAAGTTGTGGATTGGTGCATTCACCAGAAGTATCTGGTACCTGTGTGTGGGGTCCCCAGCAGACAGACAAGTCCTACTTGAATTTACTTATGTTTACATCAGTAGCTCTCTTAGCATGGGCTAAGGTCACTTCCAGTTTGAAAATGACCTTGGATCACAGGCTGAGGTTTTTAATTTGTTTACACTGATTATTAAGCAACTGGAAGTATGATTAATAAAACTACAGAGAAAAATATTTCTTCCTACAAAGACGACCCATTGGTATGATGCTGCTTTGTGCATGGTTGCAATGAAGTCCACAACTAGTTTTTGAGCACATGATAATACCAAGAATGCTAGGCAGCTCCTTAAATTCAGCAGTACATTGCCTGGTAAACTAATTTGCAAGACAAACAGGTGAGTAAATTATGAATGTGTGATGACTTCCCTTTCAAAATGAAGTCCTTGAAAATACTGTTTTATATATTCTTCAAATTATCTATTATACTAGGAAGGAAAGCAATTTTTTAAAGTTTAGCAAGAAATTGGGGTTTACTCGGGAATCAAATACCTATCTCATTTTTTGTTTAAAGGACTGAGAACACTGATGTTACTTCTTTAGAAGAGCCGAGGATAAACAGCAAAGAACACACAGGCTTGCTTGTGTGTTATATGGTAAATGCTTACCCACTAGCTATCCAGAGGGGAAATGCCTGGATCTGTAGCATTTTTTCAGTTGTTATGGTGTAAATACATCCAGGCACTGGCAATTTCAAACTACTAATTTGGTGTTACTAAATATGGGGTTGGGGAGAAACGCAGCATATTATCAAGTAATTTCTTTACACACAATAGATATAAACAATATTAAAAACATAGATGAGGATAAAATTAAGCATAGTAATTAATGAATTGATATTTGAACACACTTCTTTTGGTTTTTAGTGAAATTTGCTTTAATGTATGCTTGTGTAATTTCATTATTAATAATGACTAAGTTTAACAACAAACTGGCAAAAATCCTTTTATTTTGATGCTCTCAATATACTGCTGATTAGACTAGATGCTAGCCAATATTCCCAAAATGGCACCACAATTAGTAAATGGCATACCTTAGTGTGTGAACATGATTATCTATATTCCCACACATTCAAGATCTTCATTCAGGAAAGATTCCAAAATTCTCCTTTAAGGTAATTGCTTGGTAAATTACATCCACAGTGTAGTGATGACTTTGTTAATGGACTGCCTTGCAGATAACTGACTTAAATTTCAGAATTTTCCCCTTAGTTCAATCATATCAGACGGAGCAATATAACATATTTATTTATGGGTCCCCAGCAAAGTCACTTAGCAGACTTGTAAGAACTTCAGCTTCATCCCAAATCTGACTAGTCAATGAGACAGAAGGTAGGAAAGAAAAAAAAGGATGTGATAGAGAGATTCCCAAAGGATCTCTTCCATAATTAATTATGCAAATCACAAGTAAATTAGACACTAAAAATTTAAGATTGATTGAAAGGCTTGCTCAAAGTGCTTTAACTGTGATTCATAAACCAATCACACAAATTCATATGTTAGGTTGTGCAAAAAAAAAAATCAGAAAGATGTCAAATGGAGTAAGATTACCCTAATTTAAATGTAAAAGATGTGGTTGCTGAAGTAAGAGTCTCTTACGCTGTTAGCACTAACCCATCAGATGTTAACAAAATCTGATATGCAACAGTTTTACATATCCCCTTGTGGGAGAAAGATCAACTTGTGATCTGCTTTATAAATCAGCTACAGTGTTAGAGTTAGGCTACTGTAGCTAAATGGCTTTTAGATATGCTTCCTGTTAAAGCTACCATATTTACAAATGAAAGCTTTTTCAAACCATGGCTTTTAATATAATTTGCATATTTAGTAATACATTGATTAAAATTAAACACGGATTATTGCAATTTATTTCAGAAACAGATGGGATGCATTAAGTGAAAGGCCAGAGCTTTTAAACAGAACAGACTCACTGGCTGACTACTGATGAATGATGAATACAAAAACTTTGCAAATTGACAAAAAGGGAAAGAAAAAAGAATTCTCTGCACTCATTTGAAGGCTTTCCTGACTGGTGATTCCATGAAATTAGTAATCAAGTTAATTGAAAATGAATAATGTACATCAAAGGTATGCATAAGCTTAATGGGAAATTTCTTGGGGGGAATGCTTCCATGAATTTTGAATCTTCCGTATGTTCAAGGCATGTGTCCTGGGTTTTTCTAATTGAATATGGATTTGATAGGGTTCACCAGCAGATGGCATTCTTCTATTACGTACACTCCTGTTGGACCACTTTGATTTCACAGGTTCATGAAACTTCTCCAGCTAGTGTTCATTACTTACACATTCATTCCATGGTACAGACATCATTGGATTCAAGCATTTACTTCCAAAATGGTAGATTCTTCAAACCGTCCTGGTCACACAGGCTTCATTAGATTGTAAATTATTGTCCCCCTTTGCTCTTTGCATACACACATTGTTGAATATCATTCACAAAAGCCACATATGGTAAGATAATATACACATCCCTTAAGTTAGCCTTTGTCAGTCATTTCGTCAAAAGTCGAAGAACCAAGCTTTTGTCTCACATCAACTCCACTGCAGTGTGAAATAACCCAACTAGCACATTAGGTTAGTAATACATTATTAGTAACAGGCTAGTTCAATTATGAAAATTATTTCTGCATATAAAGCTTTCATTTTATAAAGCATAAGCATTTTCTGAGCTAACTTAGCAAAGTTTGGCTACATTTGCTTATCTGGCATTATTAACCTAGGCAATTCATTGCCCAAAGGCCATGAAAAGAAGTCCATTAAATAGGTAGGAGATACATCACTTAATTTTCATACTTTTTTCATCCTGAATTTTTTATGTGAAAAATTAAAAGGGAATTTGAGGACTTGGGAAATAGCTCAAAAGATCAGATGCCTGCACCACAGGAGGGAACTGGGACTGGGTGTAGCTCCAGCACTATCACAGGGGGAACTGGACTTTGGGGGGCTGAATGTACCTCCAGCTCTATCACAGAAGGGAACTGGGGCTGTATGCAACTCTAGCACTATCACTGGAAAGAACTGGGGCTGTTTGTAGCCCCAGCACTATCACAGGAGGGAACTGGGGCTGTTTGTAGCTCCAGCACTATCCAACTGGGACTGGATGTACCTCTAGCACTATGTATCACATGAGGGAACTGGGGCTGTATGTAGCTCTCTAGCTCTATGGCTTCCAGAGCACCTCTGCAGGTAACCCTAGAGCTTTATAAGCCTCCCACTCTCCCACCCCAAAAAATGCAACAAAAAAATAACATGGAATTTGTTCTTAAACAATTTAAATAAGATTACATCATTCAAAGTTTCATAGGACAGAACAGAAATCCTATTACATCAAAATTGAAATTCAATGAACCCTGCTGAACTGGGTTACTAAACATGAACTGGTACTAATGTCAGAATAAGTATTAGCATTCCCTGTTTGATATGAATTTAATCACAAACTCTGAGTATAAAAGAAATAACAACAGTTTGAATTGTTTGTTTAATAAGGGGATCAACAATACATATATCAAAATGAGGAGTGAGCACACTTTTACATAGAGTTTTTTGATTGCTTAGTTTCTGAAGAGCAAATATGAACAACAAAAGCAAAATTTTTTCATCAAAATCTTGATTATAGTAACACCATCTGTGGATGCTTCATTTTTTTTTTAGATGTCAAATATCTCCAGCTCTCCCAAAGTTTGATTAAATACTCAAAAGTACTTAAAAGGGTCAGTTCTCAGCTTCCCAGCTCTGGATTACTCTAACACGAGGTGTTTGTCACCTATTGTGAGTTGTGAAAATCCCCCTGTATCCAATGTGTTTTGTTTGGATTGAGATGGCATGCAGTTGATGGCTGTGACCTTCATGGTGGCTTAGATCCCTGGCTGGCACTGATTTTTGATTTAGTGCCGATCTGCTGCGCTTGTCACAGGCTGCGAGGTGCTTTCCATGCACTAATGGAACAGCTCAAGGGCAGAGGGGCCCTGTAATGTCTATCTCTCACCAGCCACGGGCTAAATAGAGAGGTGAGTTTTCTCCATGTGAATGACAGACTGACATTAAATGCAAGGAGATGATGCAAAGTTTGAAAAACCAGCAGAGACTTTTCAAAAATAACCAGCATTTGCAAAGTGCAAATGATAAGGTTATTCTGCCTGCTAATGAATATGTATCTGCACTGTTAAAATGGAATATTTAACACAAATACTGATAATATATCTTCATTTGGTGACAGGGAACTAACAATCAGTTGATGTGTCCTTTTGTCCAACCATAGTTGTTAATAAATTCTTCTACTTAATGATGTCTTCAACAGAAAATTGCATTTGTCCAAAGTTTTCTTTTAAGAAAACAAAATATATGATATGATAATTGCTACTGAAAGATAAATTTAGACACAAAATACAACATCTTGGCCTTTATGTTATTTTTCCAAGATAAGTAGTTTTAAAAATTCACATTGGGCAACTAGAGAAATAGTTGTAACAGCAGGTAGGACATTTACCTTGCAAGTGGCTCACCTGGGTCAATCCCTGGTACCCCAAGCCTTGTCACTTGTCTTGTCACTTGTCTTCCCATTGTTCATCAATTGGCTCGAGAGGGGCACCAGTAACATCTCCATTCATTGGGAATGAGGTCTATTATTGTTACTGTTTCTGGCATATCAAATACACCATGGGTAGCTTGCCAGGCTCTGCCGTGGCTCTGGGTTCATCCCAGGGCCCAGTCTTTTTCTATGTCAGACCATCAACCATCCATGGCCCACAGGGTAGAGCCCTGGGTGTAGACAAGCCTGCCTCCTGTGTGCCACCTGCCAACACAACTGGGCACTGCAGCTGACACCTGCAACACCTAGAGGGGCAGGACTCACGGTGGTATAATAAAAAAGTGCCTAACTACTATGGAAAGAAATGTAATACTTTACTTTTCAGATCGCACAATTCTATCCAATACTTCAGCTTAAAAGGTTTGATGTAGATTGTGGCATAGGAGTTAACAGGAGAAGTGAGGAAGAAAAAAGACAGACTAAAAAATTTTTCTTATTTTTGATAACATGAAGTGGCTGGGGAGGCTGGAACTCCGGCTCGCCCCGGGCCCAGCTGAAGAGGGGACCCCCAGGAGGGCAGACGGGTTTTGGGAGTGGGCCCGTCACCTCTGGGGGGTCCCGGAAGCAGCCGGATGAGACTCGCCCATCACACTAGCCACCATTTTCGCTGTCCGGACGCTGGGAAACTGCCTCACGACCAGATCAACAGAGCAAAACCAGTTTGAGCCCAATGCACGCGGCCACGCTGGTCCATTAAAATAGTGGAAACAGTAATGTCTTTTAATGCATTGAATTCCACGAAGAGCAGGAAAGTTTGGTAGGAGGGAGAGATGAAAAGAAGAGAGAAATGACATACAGAACCCGCCAAGTAGCTGAGGTGTGGGAGGGGGGGGGAGGTGGGGACATTGGTGATAGGAGATGGGTTTGGGTGGAGGGATGGGTGTTGGAACACTGTAGAACCAAAGCTCTACATGGGCATCTTTCAATTGTATGTCTAAAATGGTGTAACAATTTTACACCATTTTAAATATAATGAAAATAATAAAATAAAATAAAATCGGAAAAAAAAATTTAAAAATGACTCTTATAGGATATAAATAGATACCAGTGTTTTACTAAAATGGGAAATGGTAATGCGATAAACTCACATAACACGACTTAGGATAAACTCTAAAATCTGCAGGGCTAGCCACAATTAAAATAAGAGGAGAGATGCGAGACAGAAAGAAGAAAAGAAACGGGGGGCTTGGAGTCTGATACTGTTACCAATGAACACCTTTTATTGTATTTTCACGTGGTTAAATTAAAAAATAAATAATTTTCTTATTTTTATCTTTTATACTAATTGAGAGAAACCAGAAATTACCAACAATGGAAACAAGATTACAGAGACTAAAGTATTTCTCAGGTTCATTTTGGTTTTAATATCACTGAAAAAGCAAAGTTAGCTACATAATATAAATGTTTTTTCTCTTCTATACTTCTGTTAAAACAATGAAATCAAAAATACTTTAGTTTTCAATTCTATGTTGTTCTTTGCAAGAAAATATAAAATCTGCTATAAACCAAACTCAAAGTAATTGAGAACACACAAATAATATATGAATAAAGAAAAATACTATTTATCTTTTCTAGTTGGGCAACTGTCTTTTGTAATTTTTTGTGCTCAAGTCCTTGACTTACACCTGATGAACCCAGAGACAATCTGGAAAATCTGATAGGTTTGAGTTGGCTCAGTGTTTTGATGTGTCCTTTTACCAACCTACACACACTCACAAATAGCTTCCACTTGCTACTGTATTAAGTTGAAGAGCACTCTAGCAGGAGTTAGGACATGAGACATAAAACGCGTTTTTAATAACAAAACTATATTCCAACAGTCAAGATGCCAAACACAGAATACTACTTCTGAATAATAGTTTACTGTCAGTTGTGGAGGCTGCTTGTCACAGTGCCGGGGGTCAATGGGGTGCTGGAAACCAAACCCAGGACCCCACACATACAAAGCATTTGTTTTACACCACTTGAACTATATACTCTTGAACTATTGCCATAGTTCTCCACTATTTTGGGAAAATTTATATGTTAAAATAAAAATCAGTGGGCAATTAAAAAACATTGAGGGGAGGAATGGAATGACAGTACAGTGGGTAGGGCATTTGCCTGCACACGGCTGACCTGGGTTCAATCCCTGGCATCCTATATGGAACCACAATCACCACCAGGAGTAATTCCTGAGTGCAGAGCCAGAAGCAACCCCTGAACATTGCTGGGTCTGACCCCAAAAAGAAAAAAAAAACAGCTTTCTAGCAACTACTCTGTTTTATATACCAGATGCCACTGGTATTTTTGTTTTGTTTTGTTTTTGGTATACTAAAACTTTTGTTTTGGTTTTTAATTTTTGAGGGGACTGAGTTGTCAGGGCACACCTGTGTGTGCTCACAGCTTTGTCCTGGCTCTGCACTTGGGGGGTCACTCCTGGTGCACTCCAGGGATTGAACCTGGGTTCTGTTAGCACCTTACCTGCTGTACTGTCTATCTAGCTCCTATACTAAAATTTTTTATGTTTTGAAGTTCCAATTTGTGAAACTTTTTTAGATCTCAGATAACTTGACAAAATATCAATCTGTTGTGTGATTTGCAGGTTGTTTCATTTACTGTCTTAAAATATCTTTGCATCTGAAAATTTCTTTTGCATCTTAAAATATCTTTGCATATTAAAATATCTTTGCATCTTAAATATCTTTGCATTCTTTGCATCTTAAAATGCAAAAATATCTTTGCATCTTAAATATCTTTGCATTCTTTGCATCTTAAAATTTCTTTGCATTTGACAAGATCCAGCACCCGTTCATGATTAAAACGCTCCAGAAAATGGGAATTGAAGGGACTTTCCTCAAGATAGTTACAGCCATCTACCAAAAGCCCACAGCAAGCATCATTCTAAATGGGGAAAGTTGAAAGCCTTCCCCTGAGATCAGGGACAAGACAAGGTTGCCCCCCTCTCACCTCTTTTATTCAATATAGTACTGGAAGTACTTGCCATAGCAATCAGAGAAGAAAAGGACATCAAGGGCATCCAGATAGGCAAGGAAGAAGTCAAGCTATCATTATTTGCAGATGACATGATATTATACCTAGAGAACCCTAAACTCTCTACCAAAAACTCCTAGAAACAATAGACGCATATAGTAGAGTGGCAGGATACAAAATCAACACCCAAAAGTCAGTGGCTTTCCTATATACAAATAGCGAAACAGAAGAAAGGGATATTAAGGAAACTATTCCATTCACAATTGTGCCACAGAAAATCAAATACCTAGGAATCAACTTACCCAAGTATGTAAAGGACCTGTACAAAGAAAACTACAAGACACTGCTCCAAGAGATAAAAAGAGGACACAAGGAAATGGAAACACATTCCCTGTTCATGGATGGGGAGAATCAACATTGTCAAAATGGTAATACTCCCTAGAGCTCTGTACAGATTCAATGCAGTCCCTATAAGGATACCGATGACATTCTTCAAAGAAATTGACCAAACGCTCCTGAAATTTGTATGGAACAATAAACCCCCCAAGGATAGCTAAAGCAATCCTCGGGAAAAAGAAGATGGGAGGCATCACCTTTCCCAACTTCAAACTGTACTACAAGGCAGTAGTAATTAAAACAGCATGGTATTGGAATAAAAACAGACCTGTGGACCTATGGAATAGAATAGAGTATCCTGACACCCAACCTCAAACACATGATCATTTAATCTTTGATAAAGGTGCAATGAGTCTAAAATGGAGTAAGGAAAGCCTCTTCAACAAGTGGTGTTGGGAAAACTGGGCAGCAACGTGTAAAAAATGAATTTGGACCTGTGTCCAACACCATGCACAAAAATCAGATCAAAATGGACTAAAGATCTCAATATCAGACTTGAATCCATAAAGTACATTGAAGAAAATATAGGAAAAACCCTCCACGACATTGAAGCTAAAGGCATCTTCAAAGGTGAAACATCACTAACAAAGCAACTAGAAGAAAAGATAAACATATGGGACTACATGAAACTGAAAAGCTTCTGCACCTCAAAAGAAACAGTGACTAAGATACAAAAGCAGTCCACAGAATGGGAAAGAATATTCACCCAATACCCATCTGATAAGGGGTTAATATCCAGGATATATCAGGCACTGGTAGAACTTTACAAGAAGAAAACAAACAACCCCATCAAAAAATGGGGACAAGAAATGAACAGAAACTTCAGCAAGGAAGAAATTCGAATGGCCAAAAAACATATGAAAAAATGCTCATCATCACTAATCATCAGAGAGATGCAAATCAAAACAACAATGAGATACCACTTTACACCACAGAGACTGGCACATATTCAAAAGAGCAAGAACAACAAGTGCTGGCGTGGATGTGGGGAAAAGGGGA
This sequence comes from Cryptotis parvus, assembly GCA_021461705.1. NCBI lineage: Eukaryota > Metazoa > Chordata > Mammalia > Eulipotyphla > Soricidae > Cryptotis > Cryptotis parvus. The sequence goes on from JAJIBD010008683.1 coordinate 20,002, forward strand.
CACTCATCCATTGTTGGTGGGAATGCCGGCTGGTACAGCCTTTCTGGGAAAACAATATGGACTTTCCTCCAAAGACTAGAAATTGAACTCCCATTTGACCCAGCCATACCACTCCTGGGAATCTACTCTGGGAAACCAAAAATACGCAGCGGAAACACCATCCCTACTTTTATGTTCATAGCAGCATTATTCACAATAGCCAGAATCTGGAAGCAACCAGAGTGCCCGAAAATCGATGACTGGATAAAGAAGCTTTGGTACATCTACACAATGGAATACTATGCAGCTGTTAGGAAAAATGAAGTTATAAAATTTGCCTATAAATGGATGGACATGGAGAAGATTATGTTGAGTGAAATTAGCCAGAAGGAGAGAGACAGATACAGAATGACTGCATTTATTTGCATGGCATAAATATATATGTACATATTATGATACCAATATCCAAGGTCAAGTGAAACATATATCAGGAGGTCTTGTCAAAGGTGGGAGATTATCACAAACGTGTGGGAGTCAGAGTTTAGGTAAGACAGAAAATGGAACAGGGGGCTAACAATAGTCGAGGGTACTAATGCCAACCTAGAACTGAGCATTAAATAGAGGCAAAAGGATACAAATGACAACCTTTTAATGTATGTTCTGTAATCCATAGACTGGAAGGGAAGGAAAAGAGAAAGAGAGAGAGAAAAGGGAAAGAAATAAAGAACCTGCCATGGAGCAAGGGCTGGGGAAGGGGGGAGGGAACCGGGGATGTTGGTGGTGGGAGATGGGCACTGGTGGAGGGGCGGGTGCTGAAACACTGTATGACCAAAACCCAAACATGAACTTTTTAATTGTATATCTTTTATTTGTATATCTCACGGTGGTATAATAAAATACTTAAA